>NQII01015209.1:0-17403 GCA_002778355.1 Clitarchus hookeri | reverse complement strand
ATGTGAATGAAATCCTACGCCCCATCTGCTCCCATTTTGGGTGGGATTCCAGGTATTATATTCTAGCAGCATAACACCTGACCATACATGGTACAGGTCGCCCATGACTGCTTCTTTATGTTCAAACACTACCGTGGCCGGCACACTTCCTTGACGAGTATGTGTGGAACCATTTGAAATGCCAGCTGCTGCCATATCGCAGTAATCTGGATTTGTAACCCACAGTCCATCAATTATGGGCCCAACTACTTCAGGACAACTCCGGCGTCTGCTGGACTCCACGGCAGACCGTGCTGCAGCTTGTACTGCAATGCGTGTGGGTGCGACGCACAATTGAAAATGACTGGGCAGCGTACCACAGATCCATACGTAATTGCCCTGCTGCTCTGTTTATGTGATCATGTGTATGTGGTGGATTCTCTCCACCTCAACATCCACCACAACTTCCCATCTCAACATTCGTAAGATACTGGGAAAAGGAAGGGATGGGATACGTTTATTACAACTTAAACACACACACAAATAAGGAAGAAAACATTTTACCCACAATTTAATAAGGTTGGTAGGTGTGTAAAGCAACTATCACTAACGTAAATTTTTGTTTTACAATTGTGGCTTTAAATTCATTTCTTACGAAACGCCACTCAAACGGTTACAACATACATAAAAACAAAACACTCGACTTGCTTCTCCTGAACAAAACACATTTAAAACATCGTACTTAAATATATTTTTCATAACTTGGTGCAGGCTTTAGACAAGAGGCTCCATCCCACAAAAAAAAAAATGAAAATCTTAGTTTTTCATGCTATCCCATCCATCGCAAATACTCGTTATCACAGCATCCCATCCGTTCTGGAGCCTAGGGTAATCCCCTTACCTGACTCCTGGTGATGTAAGTAGTGCTAGCTGATATTTTAAGCATCCACGCAACAGTCCTTGAAGCCGAGGGTACTCCCCTCACATGACACCTTAGGATGTCGGTAGTGCTTCACTGAAGAACCACACACACATCAGTACAGAGCCAGATATAGTGTCCCCACCAAGCACCTTGCGATGCTAGTAGTGCTCAACTGATTCACTGCTCTCACCACATCTTTTCCAGCTCCAAAAGCCTGTTGTTTGAGCAAGTTGCACTGCCCAGCTTCCTTAGTGTCACGGAACCACCCTGACTCTACTACTCTCATCTCAGACCACGTCCACGAGTTCATTCCTTCCTAAGAGAATACGAGTCATCCCTACAAACTCTTATAACTAATTCTTTAACGCAACTCCCTGCTGCATGACATAGTCCCAATTCTTCTCAGAAAAAGTTAAAATCCCACATTTATACTCTAACTCTAGTAGGTATGCCCCAGGGTTTATATAAGCGCCTCACTCCGGCTCCCGGCGAAGACCACGTCTAGATTCGTTGGGGAAGGTCTGAAAACAGCTAAGGTGAATCCAGATCAGTCTAAACATTACATAATTCTCTGCCAAAACATTACGTCATTCTTCACCAATCATATACCACAGTCAAAGGCACCTAAATTATTGCAGGCGGTAACCCGCAAAGCAGCTATGTTTGGCAGATGGGAGCACACCAAGGCGTACAGAATATTTCTGTTATTCCTTCAATACGCCGACTTCTTGTACAGGATTCTTCCGCCAATCAACAAAGTCCTGAAACTGGCTGCGAATGTAGGAAAACGCTTTCAAAGTGCAGACTTAATAATACGCCACAATGACGTGGAATTGAAATTGGCGACAGAAAAAATGTGAGGAGAACTCTCTGTCACATGTATTAATCATCTGTATCAACATCTACAAAGTGTTAATACCAACCAATGTATCATTATATGTGTGCTATTTTTATTGTTAGCAGTGCATTTAGTCATAATTTAACATTTACAATTCACGGTTACTGTAAGACGCCCGCAATGCTGTGCACAAAATTATTGTCTAAGATGTAATGGGTTCTGTAAGCGATGTATGATGAAAAATTACTATATATATATATAAACGCTGTTTGAAACACAAAGGTTGCAATGGAATTTTCCTGTAATTACGAAAATTATACAATCGTGGCATTAAAGTGCTAGGAGATATTCACGAATTTTGGATTTCTTTTGCGTATATTTACATTCAATATAACCCTTTGTCCGATTGAAGTATTTATTATTTACTTATATTACACCATACAATTAATTTCTTGTGCTGCTAAAATGGCCACAAACAGAGATTTAAAATCCTCCAGCAATGATTGATGGAAATGGCAGAACTTGTATTTAATTGTTGTAACATACTGTTTACAACAAGTGCATAGGATAAGTTCTAAGTCCACATGGGAATATCAGTCACTTAAAACGCTTACCACATATAGATTTGTTTACATTACTAATTGTTTATGAATGGGTAATTCTTGCAGAATTGGTAAACGCAATTTTTCAAAATTTGTATTTTTATATACATTGTCACACGTCGCCAGAGACGTTGAAAAAGTAATAAATTAAATTTTTTTGTTNCAAAATTTGTATTTTTATATACATTGTCACACGTCGCCAGAGACGTTGAAAAAGTAATAAATTAAATTTTTTTGTTCATTTATAATGCTATAAAAATACACGCAGCTATTATTTGCATCATAAACTATCTCTAATATTAAAACTTGTTATTTTCAGTGAGCGCAATATGTAATGCCAATCTCAATACTAATTAAAATCATTATCTCTGTCTTTATACTTACTATAGTAATTTACTATTTAAACAAACTATCATTTGTCATCATTCCAAATTTCTGTCACTCGCGCATCCAGTTTCACAGTCCCGCCGGTTAGTCTCACTCTCCACGCACACATAAAAGCAGACTTCACTCTCGCTGGTATCTGTCGTCGCTCATCGATCCGATGTCTACATGCACCTTGCGCTTTAAGGACGAACACGGATCCAGACTGTCGACTCAAAGGCCTGATGCGGCTTAAATATATCGGTAGGACAGGACCAGAAAGTTCCTCGCACTCCGAGTCACGCCGAAGAAGCTGAGGGCAATGGCCAGAACATTATTGCAACGATAACAACATGCATTCAATCCTCTCAAGGGTGGGAGGGATACGAGTCTAGATAAACATATCGGGCACGTGTAATTCACGTGGCTTGCAATTCTCCGGTTACCTGTGATATCAGTGCACGCCCGAAGAGGGAAGGCCACGAAGACAAAGGCGGCACTTGTAACCCCGCCACTCCACAAGTCTGTTCGTCCCAAACAGACTCTGCCACATCCAAACCTTTGTAGAGCGACATACCGTCGTTGCAGACAACCTCAGACTTCGCCCAAGAGCCCTGGCGAAAAATCCGAAAGACCAATTCACTGATCTTCAGAATCCTGTTGGAGCCTTCCCAACATTTCTGTAACTTCGGACAATTCAATTTTCACCTCCGAGTGTTGTAAAGCCACGCTAGTTGTCCTTTAAATACAATAATTTTCAAACACCTTGAACGAATCGCGTGACTACACCGAAGGTTGCCACACCGTATCATCATAGCCCGACATTGAGCTCGTTTCCATTTAATGAGGTTTTCTTTTGAGATCATGCCACTAGGGAGCGTACATGTCCGGTCATCATTCATAGCTGCAAAATATAGACTAAGGTTTTAGTAAAAGTGTGAGAAGTGTGAGGCACAGAGCTCCAGTGGCGCATTTGACAAGCCCTTGTCCAGCTGGATGAGTTTGAGAGAGGCTCCACCGTCGTCCTCCAAAAGGTAGGTTGGACATTTCGGCACATTGCTCACCACTTGAACGTTCTGCTTAGACTGTGAGTCTATGTTGAACACAGTGGTGACAGGAGCGTACACACACCTGTCGAGAAGGCTCGAGACGACCCCGGCGGACCACCAGCAGGCAGGATCGTTTTATCGTGCGACAGGCTGTAAGCACTCCATGGACGTCACTACACACCATCCAGGGACATGTCACGGCAACTGGGGATACGCCTGTGTCCACCAGTACCATATCCAGGCTGCTAGCAGAGCGGGATCTGTCGTCGCGGCGTCCCTTACGTCGTAAACCATTACGACCTGAGAATCACCAAGCGCGTATGACCATCTATCGGGAACACGTAGCATGTCAACTTGCGATTTGGCGACGAGTGGTGTTCAGCCTCTAATCTCGGTTCTGTCTGCATACAGACATCCACCGAATTCGAGTCTGGAGACGTCTGGGCCAGGGCCGGAATCCACGCTTCATTGAAGAGCGGCACATCACCCCAAGATAAATGTGATAGTACGGGGTGCCATCTCCTACATTTCCCGCACATCACTGGCGGAGATTGAAGGAACCCTGACGGCGCGGCGATACGTCCAGGAAATTCTGTGACCATGTGCAGCCTGACAAACCCATATTCCAGTAGGATAATGCCCAGCCTCACACAGCACAGGTATCCTTGGCCTGCCTTCGCGATGTTAACATACTTCCTTCGCCAGCAAAGTCCCCAGACCTCTCGCCCATTGAGAACATTTGTGACCAGATTGGACGGCAACTTCGGCCAGCGAACACTACGGCGGATTTGCAGTCAGTTGCAAGAGTTGTGGTAGAATCTTACTCAGGAGAACATCCGACATCTATATGCATTCATGCATGACCATATCGCCGCCTGTCACCGTGGTATTGGTAGTACAACATATTACTAAGTGCATCCTGTAAGTGTTGATACCCTGCAGTACATGCTTGGTGTGGTACAATAGTTTGATATTTCCAGTATACATACTACCATGTCCTGTGCCTATACTCACTTTTGTGCACCTGCGATGGCACATTCAGGATGTTCATTTTTTTTTTTTGCAAATAAATGTACCTCACCAGACATTCTTCTGTCCTACCGCGTCTTCATCCTGTTACTATTTATTTCCAGGCGCTGTGGATCAGAATCATGAATGCCGACTAATATGTGACTTAATTAACTGGCATAATCTGGGGCGACAGCTTCATCTTCTATCGGCCGACCAAACAACAGGTCACTAGGGAGGCGTAACTCTGTCTCAGACAGCATCCACGATGGTGTTATTAACACCAAACTAACCATTGGTTGCAGTATTATGCAATTATTTTAAGAATTCGGGAACCATTCATTATGGAGGGAACAACTGTAAGCATGCATATTCCCTTTCACTACTTTCCCGCCTCTTGTAAAGCACATCAGTTTTCATTACAAGGGAATTCCACTGAGCGCAGTAAGCTTTGACTAGTGTGATCAGGCTGGATAACTATTCTTATTTTTACTGACAGCCGGCTTCTTTCCACTCTTCGTGATGGATGTAATGGGGATCATTTAAATGATATTTCCTAATACCCTCATTACTCCGTGAAGGTAACCCATCACAAGATACAGAACCTTCAGTACTTGTCCTCCGTACTTTCAGCAAGTTACCACTCTTTTCTTCGTTACTTTTGCAATGAAGACAGAATAGCTCACAATGCCTCCTAGAAAGTGCATTCACGTTTCTGTGAAAGCATGAAGATCTGTGTTCTATTTCTAAGTTACATCCGTAAAGATGCTGTGTCCACAGAGCTATTTGATATTCGGGGTTCTTAAAATATAGTAGCCATAATAATGAAGCATGGTCGGCTTTTAAAATAAAATGTCTGCCACAAAGACAGGGGTGGAAGTGTGAAATTTCCTTCACTATGGACGTAAGCTCCCTGCATGCAACACTATATTTTCCTTGGGTTTGTGCAATACCTTACTGATGTATNTCTTCACTATGGACGTAAGCTCCCTGCATGCAACACTATATTTTCCTTGGGTTTGTGCAATACCTTACTGATGTATCTAATGGTATCTCCTTCCAATACTGAATCTAAGATAAAACAGCTCCGATAGTTAAATCACTAGCATCAGTATCCAGGTTGAATGTACGCTTACTTTTCGGAAATACCATGAGTGGCGGATATATCAGAATTTCTTATAGCTTAAAGGAAACTTCGTTTTCACTAGACCAATGAAATTTCCTTTTTTCTTCATTCAGTGCCTGTAGATGCTTGGTGATCGTGTCGAACCCAGGTACAAATCTACGGTAGTATGCGAATAATCACAGAAAACTCCGCACTTCGGTTTTGTCAGATAATGGCAGCTAATATATTATTGTTTTGGCCTTCTCGAGGTCTGTTTCAATTCCGTGGGTCGGCACTACATGTTCCAAGATTTTTTTTAAATTTTTGTGTGGAACATTTTAGGAGACAGTTTCAAGTTGGCTGTGGCGAATTTCTGGAATACAGAATCTTTTAATGGTATTTGCTCTTCAAATATCCTTCCTGTCACAACGAGTGTTAATACTATTATAATACAGCTTGNGAATCTTTTAATGGTATTTGCTCTTCAAATATCCTTCCTGTCACAACGAGTGTTAATACTATTATAATACAGCTTGAAAACATCTTTTTTAAATGATTTGTTAGAATTTTAAATAATATTATTAATTTTGGCATATACTCTGTAAATAAATTCCAACGCCAAGTATTCAGAAAAAAAAGTACGTTTATTACTATCATCTTAAGTTTTGCATTCTTTCAAACTCGTGAAATGGATCAGTTAATCTGCAGTTATCTTTGCTTTTATGAGTTCATAAAGTGTCTCCACTCAATTCACTAGGGTACTTCTCTGACAGCTGGTAGATACCTGCACTACTCTATGGAGTCCTATCGTTTTTCAGCAATTATAGTGAAAACATCAGTGTTTCAATCTTATTGTGTAGACTACTGATGAGTTCAGGTAATTAAGTGTGTTGTGTTTACTAACTTAAACAATATGTCGCAAAGGAGTTTGTTTCAACAACTGGCAATAAGCAACCTATAAGTTAAATAAAACTGATCAAACGTTTATTGAATAAATAAATATAATTTCAATTGCACCAAAAAAATGGATANCTATAAGTTAAATAAAACTGATCAAACGTTTATTGAATAAATAAATATAATTTCAATTGCACCAAAAAAATGGATACTTCAAAAGTCTTGTTGGCATAGTTGAAAATATGTCATAACAAGATATTTTTTTCCCGCAAAACGTGGCTTACTTTATTCAATCCAAAATAAGTTGCTTCTATACGAAAGCCATGTAAGTACATTTGTAAGGTGTGCTTTCAGAAAGAAAAAAAGCGTTCTCCTCAGAAATATGATTTTATGTTTAGAGCAGTGAATATTTTGCTGGGATATTTCGCTATTCCCCATGGTAATTAACATGATAAAAACTATTCTCCAAAAAACTGTAAAACNATATTTTGCTGGGATATTTCGCTATTCCCCATGGTAATTAACATGATAAAAACTATTCTCCAAAAAACTGTAAAACTATAAACAACATAGTTAAATACTTATATGGGCATATTCCCTACTCTTATTCAAGTATAGCAATGGAATATGCACTCATTATGTGTCTTAAATAAAAAAAGAAAAGAAGTGTTAGATGACTACTAGCAACGATGACCTTATTTAGGTAACGAAAACCCTACAGATTATCTGACGAGATATGGTTTCTGTGGTATCGTCGAGATGATTATGAGTGTGCCCAAGGACTTAAATCGGCACCATTAGGCCTGAGAGAAAATTCTAGGGAAGACGTAGGGTAGCAGAACTAAGGATAGAAGAGTTTCAGGCTACAAAAATGTGGCCATCTATGACGACTACGAGACTATACGACCGGAGGCACGAACCACAGGACAGCTTATTGGGGACAAATATCGCTAGAAAGAAAGACTTTGACGCCCAAATCCTACTTTGCTTACAGAAGGTAGCAAAATGGCTGCAAGTATGAAAGTAACTGAATTTGTCGAAGCTTTGGAAGAAATTGAGGAAGTGTTAGATTTTGTAGCTCCTGTTACTCGGAGTATTATTTGGGATGCCCGGAAATCCCATAGAATATTATAGCGATAGCCAATTTAAAACCTAGTATTGATTAAACATAGAAGCAGCTAAGAAATCACAGAGTTGACTTCAGTTTGATTTCCATCGTGAAAATCGAAGAGGTATGCCAATTTCTCTAATTGCCCACCTATAGCAAATACATAATCATTGCTTTTGAACGATTCATTAATGCTCTTCCAGGCATAATTCTTTTGTCTCGTATCCACACTGTCTGTTTTATAGCCTACTTCCCGAAGGAAAGAAAGGCTTATGAGATCACTTGCCTTTTAGTGTGTGTGTGTATGTGTGTGTGTCTGTGGGCGTGTGTGTCCCCCCCCACCTCTTTCAATTTTTGAACGCCTTAACCGAATTTCATCAAACTCAGTACACATATAGTACTTAATAAGGACACCTAACTTTTATAGTATTTAACCACGCCAGGCGCTTGCTTTCAAAATTGCTGTCATTTAATAAATGAGGGCGTTATATCATTTCAGAAACCATTCAACCGATTTAAACCAAATTTTGTATGTTGACAAGGCATCATGTAAGCATTTAATTTAGAAATGCATATTGACGTTGGTATGCCATTTTTGGAGATAGCATCACATGAAAAAATAAAACTTTTACATTATATCTTGAAAACTGCTCTACCAATTCTCACCAAATTTAACAGTTAAGTAAAACTATAGTAGGCCATGTATACGTATGTGATTGGAAGCTATCAAGAAACTTAATTTAAAAATGGTAGACACACAAATATTTTAAGTTTATTTTATATCACTAACATACTGTTTAACCAATTTCGACCCAATTTTCCATGCTGACCATATCTATAACAAGAATCATATATGCCAAGAAACAACCACTTTTGTCCACCATGTTGTAAGATAGCGCCAAATGAATTAATAAAGTCTTCATGTCATATCTCTGGAAAAATTGACATATTCATGCCAAATTTGGCAAACATGTAGTACTGTAGCAGAAAATATATACAACTTTTTTAAGGAGGTCAAAAAATAATTTTTAAAATGGCGGCTATACGGTTATTTTTAGCATCGTATACTATACCTATCTTCGAAACCATGTAATCGTTTCCCACTTAACTTCGAATGCTAGGAGTATATAATATACTCATCAAATATGTCTAGACGAAGTCTCTTTTGTCCACAATTTTGTAAGATAGCGCTATATGAATAAGTACAATTTTTACGTCATATCTCAAGAAACAATCTACCGATTTCTACCAAATATTGCAAACATGTAATAATGTGGCAAATGATGTAAACTATTGGGTTTTATTTAAATTACACACGTATTTTCAAAATGGCGGCCATATTGAAATGTAAGCTTTGTAGGCTCTATCGTTGAAACCATAAAATTAACGCCAATGTAACTTTGCATGCAGGTAGGAATCATTACAACCATCAAATGTGCACATAAAAAGTCTCTTTTGTCCACCATTTTGTAAGATACCATCACATGATAAATTAAAATTTATGTCACATCTCTGAAAAAAAAAACAGCTTTCAACCAAATTTATTAAACAAGTAGGACTGTAGCAGGCTCTGTAAACGAATGTTTATTTTGACTTGGCCAGACAATTATTTTCAAAATGGCGGCCTTATAAACTTTTTGGTATAGTATGTTATATCTACGAAACCAAGAAACAAATTTCAACTCAACTTTGTATGCTGGCAGTATCTATTATATCCCTCAATCTGTCTGTACAGAGCCTCATTTCGCCGTCATTTTGTAAGATAGCCCGCACAGGAAAAAAAATAAGTTTTTGTCACATCTCGGGAAACAATAAACCAATTTGTTACAAATTTGGCGAAGAAGTTGTATTGTGGTAGGCTATATTAATCTATATGTTTTAAGATTGCAAGACTCTTATTTTCAGAATGGCGGTTCTAAAAACAATTAACTTAGTGTGCTATATATACGAAATTATGTAACCGATTTTAACTTAACTTTGTGCACTGTATCATTTGCAATCGTCGAGCGTGCTAATACATAATCTCATTGTCCTCCATTTATGAAGAACGTCTAATGAAAAATTATGGTTTTGTGGCATATCTTGAGGACTAATCAACCGAATCTCACCAATTTTTTCAAGCAAGTAGTGCTACAGTAGGGTATGTATACTGGCATGTTTTAGGTATTGCAAGTCTTTTTCTTATGGGTTTAATATAAGTAATTTAGATTTATATGTTATATCTACAAAACATTTCAGCAAAATTCAACCACGTTTTTATGCTAACATCATTCATTAGAAGCATCAATTATGCATACAGGGATCCTATTTTGCAGAATTTTTGTAAAATATTGCCAGGTGAGAAAAAGGAATATTTTGCCATATTTCCGGAAAAATTCAAATAATTTCCACCAGATTTTGTACACCATTAATGCTTTACAATGCCATGTAATACTACATGATTTAAGAGGGGTCGGAAATTGATTTTTAAAATGTTGGCTATATCAATAATTTGATAAGCTTTGAATATATATTTAACAATTTAAACAAATTCAACGAAACTTCGTATGCTGGCAGTATATATTTGAAGCATTGAATACAAAATCTCTTTTTAGGCAATTTTGTAAGATAGCACTGATAAAGAAAATAACGTTTTTTTATGACATATCTCGGGGACCAATAAACTTATTTCCACCAAATTCTCCACACAAGTAGCGCTGTGATAGGCTACACTTACGTGTTTTAAGTCGCTCAGACACTTACTTTAAAAATTACTGTCATGTAAATATTTCAGGTAAGTGAATACTATCATTAACAAAATTAGAATGATTACAGCCAAAGCTGATGCCCCGACTCCTACCCCCGTGATGTATTTGATTGCACTCTAGCTTGTTTTTACTAGGTTTCCTGGGTTCGTGTCCCGGGTAAGGCTTATGTGTATTTGTAATTGTCTCGGCACTGTTGCACATGTTTCTCTTTTTATCTCTATCGATAGTGCTGTCAACGAGACGTCATGGCCTACCTACCATCTAAGCTTTGAATGACTTCATTAAGAATTATTTACACCAATTAAAGGAAAGTAGCCTCATTAGTTATATCAGTAACTTCTTGTTCAGGTATTTTTTGCACTGTTTGTAGTTTATGTTAATTTACAATTCGGTTTTATTCACAAACCATAAAATCGCGATGAACAGCTGTTCATAAAAAAAACATATACGATTTCGCTTTGTAAATATAGTTATACCCTAATTGTATTCATTTAAAGACAGCGAAAATACAATAGGCCCGTTGTAATTGCAATGAAAACAGGCGTGCACGACATTTGTCGGGTCCTTGGCCCCATATTTAAATTTCTCGCAAAGTATGCGACCTCGACCACTTCCACGGAACAGTCTGGAAGGAAGAGAGTAGAGGGGCGTCTGCATTTCATTGTCAGTCAGTGAGAGCTGCCCGCATGACGAGTCATGCCAGCTGTAACTTCAGCTTGATTAAAGATACTCACTGCGAGCACTTCTATGCCAACGGCAACTAAAACTACAGTTACTCCAGTCGTAATTGTCTTAAGTGTGTTCATCTCTAAAGCTTCTCTTTACGGCTTTCTTTGTGATGTCGCATATGTTTGGCAGAGTAGCGGGCTCAGATCAGCTGTCNCTGTCAACGAGACGTCATGGCCTACCTACCATCTAAGCTTTGAATGACTTCATTAAGAATTATTTACACCAATTAAGAGGAAAGCAGCCTCATTAGTTATATCAGTAACTTCTTGTTCAGGTATTTTTTGCACTGCTTGTCGTTTATGTTAATTTACAATTCGGTTTTATTCACAAACCATACAATCGCGATGAACAGCTTTTCATAAAAAAACATATACTATTTCGCTTTGTAAATATAGTTATACTCTAATTGTATTCATTTAAAGACAGCGAAAATACAATAGGCCCGTTGTAATTGCAATGAAAACAGGCGTGCACGACATTTGTCGGGTCCTTGGCCCCATATTTAAATTTCTCGCAAAGTCTGCGACCTCGACCACTTCCACGGAACAGTCTGGAAGGAAGAGAGTAGAGGGGCGTCTGCATTTCATTGTCAGTCGGTGAGAGCTGCCCGCATGACGAGTCATGCCAGCTGTAACTTCAGCTGTATTAAAGATACTCACTGCGAGCACTTCTATGCCAACGGCAACTAAAACTACAGTTACTCCAGTCGTAATTGTCTTAAGTGTGTTCATTTCTAAAGCTTCTCTTTACGGCTTTCTTTGTGATGTCGCATATGTTTGGCAGAGTAGCGGGCTCAGATCAGCTGTCACCTTACTCAATTATATAGTTTTTTTTTTCTGTTATTACAGAACGTTTTGTGTTGTATATTACGACAATATGGCATATTTTCAATTATAGTCTATTCACGGTTATTCCCAACTTTTCTGAAACCCTGCTAAATTTATTTTTCTAGAATATTCCTCCGCCTTATACAAGCAAAGCTTAACTGAGTCTAGAAAATTATACCAAAGGAACAACGCACCGCATTCGTAAGCAATCAGTTTAATAATATTTTGCATAGGAACTATTTATTTTCAGGCATTACCGACACACCTATTGTCTCTCATGTTTATAGTCATATAAATTATAAATACAATATTATAATTTATATATAAAACATAAGTGAATGTTTAATTTAACCAAAAAAGAGGACACTTTTATGTTAGTACAAGTACAAAACGCCTGTGATACATGCATATTTAGGAAGCAAACAAACTCGTCATACATGGGATGATTTCTCAAAGGTTCTATTTAAAAAGTGTGAAGAAACCGCAAATGGACCATATAAATTGCGTTTGTTTCTTCATGAAATAAAAAATAAAATGTTTTAAATTAATTGAAATTAATTCAAATCTATGATACAAGTTTTTCAGATAATCTTAGTTCGTTTTGACTATCACGAAATAGCAGCACAAACCCGTTATCTAGTCCATGGTAGTATGGTTTCATTGTTTTATAACTGATGGACATTAATGTCGTATTCCGTTTGTGTTTTCTGTTCAGTTTTTCGTAATTTCACTCGTTAAGCTGTTTATTCTTTGCTGTTTTGGATTTTTGTTGCTTCCTACCCCTCTATTGTTCTTTTTGTGGTGTTTGTTGTCGGTGTCATTTTCTCGTTAATTTTACTGACTTAAATATACCTATATTTTGCAACAGACGCAGCCCACATAAATTTAAAAACTAATTTTGTAGTAATTACAAATAATTTTTTTACGCCTACAAAATGTTTATAATGCCTAAACCAAATATATTTTGATAGTTTCACGAATATTTGAGTGAGTATGAATATGCTACTCATATTTATTATTATATGATAAAACCACATATTTGCTAATCTTACAACAAGGAAAAACGTTCTGATTGCCACTTAATTCTCTAAATGCCTTTGTAGATATCAGATTATTATGATGTTACGGACGGTACTCTATGACAACTGCCACGAAAGTATTTTGCGGCCACAAAATTATTTTATCCAGACTGAAGTGTTATTAAGTGCAGTGGAAAATAACATCAAGTTGTTCCTACAGAACCTCTAAATAGTGCCCAAAACCGGTTTCTTGTTATACCTACAACATGGTGCATGAAATCAGGATGGTCATTTTGTTGAATTTACGAAACCCATTTTATGGCTAACTCTAAGTATTTTTTTTCGGAATGGTTTTTTTTTCCTATTGCATTAACTCAAAAACATTGAGGTCCCAAGTTCCTCTTCCCTTTCCGTAGATGTTTTGTTGTGCGGCTCAAAGACACGTAAGCATACTGTTCGGCTTAACTCAAGTAGACCCACAACGCGGCCGCCGATTTCGCCCGACATCACCCCCACCTAACTTATAACTGGATTCACATACATTTGTCTGCATTGACACAAGGGTTGATCTTATCACTCAGTTACGTCGAGCAGCTTGATGTTATCAGCGACACTCCACTCCGGTCACTTTCGTAAATGTTCGTGGGTTTTTGTATTACAGCGCTGCACACACTAAATCTGATTCAGTGAGGATTTCATTGTTTAAATCAGTTGACAGCACCTGACTTATTCAACAGTCGTTTCAGTCAGTTGAAATGATGAATTAGTGAAAAAAATCCCAAGATTTCTTTCTACTTATTGATTCAGTGACATTTTCCACTGATTCACCAACCATTTCATTCGCGGTTTTTCAGTGAATTTTTTTACTGATGGATTAGCTAAACAACGTGTATGAAATAACACATAAACTAGTAAAATCAATAAAATTTTTATTTTAAGTTGCGTCTCTTATAATACTATCTTACGGGGTAACATGAATATTCAGTCTTTCATTCAGTATTCACGTAATCATTATAGCGTTCGGTTTGAAGGTTTAAACTGCATTAAATGTGGTAAAGTGACTGCATTCAAACATAATATTTGTTTTAACAATCCTAATGTTACTCAACATAAAATGAAAAGAAAGGACATACAATTTATGGCTATATATTTTCAATAGAATATGATACATATATATATTCCCATTTAAAAACAACGTTCATTTGGTAGCGCGTTTGGTAAAGTAACAGTCTCGAACCGAGGCGATTTATGTCTTAATCCTGGACTACAGAATTTTTTTTACTTTTGTTAAATTGCACAATATAAACCGCGACTATAGGAAATATGTTTATTTCTCGTAAGGATTTCGCAAAATTCAATAAAAAAACATTTTTATTCGCCGCACGCTATTGGCTGTCACTTATTCAATCAGTGAAATTGTTTCAATGAAATACCAGTGGTTTTCCACCGATTTTGAGTGGAGCCATTTTCACTGATTTGAATGGTTGAATTTCACTCCGAATCAGTGGTTTTCCACTGATTCGAATTTACAGTACATAGCATGGATGTTCGATAACGAGCGGCAGTCCAAACCGGCACCCTGAGGTTGTTTCATTTTGATCCTGTGTACGTATAAGAACCAGAAGTAATTGGCTACGTCATTGTATGAAGTGTTGGATACTTGCGCCTTATGTCTAACTGCCGCTAAGTATTACCATCATTGCCATATTTGCCTAGAACGGTTCAACTTCACGTGCAAAATTACTTACGTACTTTTTTTTCCCTTGCCACCTACCAGGCAAGAAGCATATTTGTTAATTTCCCGTGTACCCGTTGCTACGCCCTAACCTCTCGTCGGTAGCAGGGTTATTAACGACGAAATTAGTGGCTCAGAGATCAGCATCGAGAAAGGAGGTCTGTAGCAAGGAACCACACCAGTATTCGCCTGGAGTAATTTTGGAAAATCATGGGCGACCGAAATCATGATGACGGGACAGGGAATCTAAGCCGGGTCCTCCCGAATGCGATTCCAATATGTCACCATTTCGCCACCTTGCTCAGTGCCGTGTTTCTTCATCGAACACATCTATTGAGTGTAGTTTTACAATTTTTCCTAAGCTCCGCAAAATGTCCAATTTCGTAAAACGCTTATATGAGTTCATATGCCAGGAAAATGATATTACAGGCTTCAAATAATAATCATGAATTTTCAAAACAAAGAATTATTTGTGTTCATATATAAAAACATGTAGGCATATATATTTTATAGGACTGAACGTTGTAGAACAAATTAAGAAAATTAATTTTCCATTCGTATCTCCCAGAAAGAAGACGATTGCATCAGTCAAATTGTAATTTTCGGTTGTGTCACTCTCTTAGCGTGTCTGTGAAATGGCGCCATGCTGCTTCTCAGTCGAGTGCATAGGGAACGTGTCTTTTTTCTGCGTAGGTAATGCGTCTCGTCTAGACTGCGGCCCACGCACAGGACGTGCTGGCGGAGAGGACGGAAGGACGCCGCAGGAATAATAACCAACGCACGCAGGAGCGTTCTTAATTTGCTGCCCCGTCCGTAATTGCGAAAGAATTTTGTAGAGCAGGAAACGTGTTGTTCTCGGACACCCACGGTCGCTCGCTCTGCTTAGGGCAGGATATGTAATCACAAGTCAAAGGGAATACAAAAAGTTCTAGCTTGTAACCCAGTTTCAGGTTTGGCCCGACTTCAGATCTCCTGTATGTTACCACTTGCGTCTGCGTAATCTGACTGCGAGGACAAAGTAACTGTAGTTACGT
Organism: Clitarchus hookeri; assembly: GCA_002778355.1. NCBI lineage: Eukaryota > Metazoa > Arthropoda > Insecta > Phasmatodea > Phasmatidae > Clitarchus > Clitarchus hookeri. Next base: position 1,441 of record NQII01015209.1, on the reverse strand, counting down.
AGTCACCAGTTTGCTAAAACTAACATAATAATGATAATCATGAATAATTCTCGGCTATGACAGCATTGTATAGATGCGGTGTTTTCGGCTTCTACGTAATTTAAGTGTTTTTGCACGTTCTTGAACGAATATTTTTATATTTATTCCTTGAGTAAATACTCTCACTATTTATTTTACATAAAAGTGGACAAGTTTGTGGACAATAGTTAAAAAATATATATTAATTTTCAGATATAATGCAACGGTAGACGTCAGTCATTCTTCGTTCGCTGTATAAGATATATAACAACCTAGTTCAGTACTTAAACATTGCAAATCCAAAATTATTACAGTCCAAACGCTTCATATCGTGACTATGAAAATCATTCCAGAAACTGATTTTCTTGGAAATTTAATACATCAGATCAAAGCAGATTAAGTTCCTTAGTATCCATTTAAATCGCATATGTTTACATGACCTACCATAGTATCACTGACATGCCAAATTTGTTGGGAATCGGTTGAGTAGTCGCCGAGAGAACTTAAAATCTTAATTGTTCACATACTGCTATATTCTAAAATGGCAGGCGAACAACGTAATCCTTTACTAAATTAAATGCTTACAAGATGCACTATCAACATAACCAAATGTGATTTAAACTGGTTAAATTGTTGCCAAAATATGACAACACTACACATTTTAAAATTGCCATAATTTTAAAAATTAACTTCAACCTTGGTTGAGAACGCTTTAAGGGAAATAACATTATAATTTTGTAACAGAAACTACTACTTTCAGTCATATATACGAAAAATCCGCCCATTAGATGGTACACTATTAATTGTTCGCCTTCGAAATCACCCTTCGAAAATAATAATCCCTGTCCATGAATGCATAACTCAAAACTGGATTGCTGTAATCGCAGTAAAGTTGGCAATGCATTCGGAAAATTACACACATATTTTACCGCCTGATTAAAAAATTATGCTAACTGTTGCAGAAAATTAGTTTTGTTTTCATTTTTATTGTATTGCAATCGGAAGTAGAAGTGGCGTAATAGTAACGTGTTTATATTTGTCGATGTCTCGCACTGTCATAGGCTGATGCTTGGAGACGGGTGAGTAGGTCTATAGCATCGTTAATAATTCTAATTTATTGGTTCAAGGATGCGCAATGGCCAGAACTACGAGAAGGAGCAGGTTTTGAGAAGTATAAAATTACAAACACTTAATACACAACCCTTAATTGAAAATGATATTACAGGCTTCAAATAATAATCATGAATTTTCAAAACAAAGAATTATTTGTGTTCATATATAAAAACATGTAGGCATATATATTTTATAGGACTGAACGTTGTAGAACAAATTAAGAAAATTAATTTTCCATTCGTATCTCCCAGAAAGAAGACGATTGCATCAGTCAAATTGTAATTTTCGGTTCTGTCACTCTCTTAGCGTG
>NQII01015208.1:0-16300 GCA_002778355.1 Clitarchus hookeri | reverse complement strand
AAATAAAAAGGAACGAGAACAGAAGACACCGGGTACACCAAGAGCTGTCACTTGTCGCAGGGAACATTTTATGTCTTTGTTTGCTGAGCTTAGAGAGGAAGAATCTAAAAAGTTTCAATCATTTCCGGAATGTCGTTCGCAATCTTCGATGTACTGAAATGTTCTCTGGGAAATATTTTGGGAGAAAGGAGATACGAAGAACAGAAGGGCGATATCTCCAATGGAAATACTTGCCATAACAATGAGGTAGGTAAATTTATTTTATACTGGTTTTTTTAATAAGGATGAGATGAAATTAAACATGTGATAATTTACAGTTTATTTTAAACACTTGAAAAAATTCATTACTGTGGCTATGATGGTTTACTGCAAAAGAAGAACATTTAAACACATGAAATATTTTAAAATGTTATTTGACTTCAAATAAATATTTCAGTTCAACATTAACATAAAATTCTGTGTGGTTATAGTCATATCCAATATTACCCTGAAAGAAGTACTTTTTTGGTTTTTACTTTTCGCTACATGGCATGGACCACAAGTTGAAAGTAGCATGTAACTGAAAGAAAAAGGCTCATGTGTGACTAAAAATTACATACTCATGATGTTTATTACATGTGGTTATCCTCTGNGTAACTGAAAGAAAAAGGCTCATGTGTGACTAAAAATTACATACTCATGATGTTTATTACATGTGGTTATCCTCTGAGTATGGGAACAGCTCAGTGGCTGTTGCTGAAGAAATCGAGCATTTTGAAATCACAGTGCACAGTGCACAGGATGAGAGAAATGGTTTTCAACTGGACTGTTTTGGAACTGGTTGTGCCCAGAGTGATAGAGTGAGTCATGGCAGGACGAATGTCGTGGTGTTACAGGCAGCATTGCAAAGTGCTCGAGAGGGCTTTTTGGGACAGATAAATATGTTCCACAGGCGAGTAGGGGAGGGGGGGGAATCCTTGAGCCGCTTCTGCTTTTGAACGCCTAATGCGTCATAAGACATGTGAAACCTCTGCCTGAATCTGTAGTTTTCGGTCGGTGTCAACGGTTCGTAAAGTAGGCAGTAAAGATTCCAGAAAAGATGTGTCCTCGTCTTCAACAACAGGAGCAGGTATTGGAGGGAAATCCAAAAACTGTAAAAGTTTTGCTTCTAGGTGATTTGGTTTTTGAGCTTCCCGTTCTTGTCCTCAATTTGCTGAAGTTTCACCACGTCATATATCCTCTCATGGTGGAACTGGATCATCCGCACTGACTTCTGTGACGGATAGTTGAGTTTATTCCCCATCTTCCTGTAAACTCCATGGTTAAACTACTCTCTTTCCAGAAAAGGCGACAAGAAGCTCAACTGGTAGGGAAAATTATATTTAATTTTCTTTATATCTGCTGCACCAGATTTCTGCACTTTCTTATTGTACTTTCGGTAGTAATCACGTATGCTACGAAATTATTGAATTTTTTTTTTTTACCTAAAACAAAGAAAAATCACTGAATACTTAATTTTATCTTGGAACATTCGACATAGCAACAAAACAATGATTGTAGATTACGAAACATATTTTGCTTTCAGGTGCTTGTCTACTGGTTGATACTTAGTTGATCTGTAATACATATACAGAATTGGCACGTCTACATTCCGTGAAATCATCAGAAGTGTATGTCGTGCAATATGGACCACCGTGACGTGCCATTGCATACCTGAACCAACTGAATAAACCTGGAAAGTAATCGCCAGTGGGTTTCAGAATCATGCAAATTTCCCGAATTGCTTAGGGGTCATCGATGGCAATCATGTGCGAGTAGTGAAGCCAATTATGAGCGTCTCTTTGTATTATAACTACAAAGACTTATTTTCAATTGATCTTCTAGCCATCGCTGACTTTGATTACAATTTCGCATTTGATGATATCGGGTCTTTTGGTAAAGATCCTGATAGTGCGATTTTTAAGAATTATACTTTGTGGACGTGTCCAACAGCAAATAAAGTAAATGTACCCAATCCTGCCCCTTTGACAAACACAAATGAAATCACTACTCCTTACACGTTTATAGGTGACGAAACTTTTCGGCTGTCAGAGTATGTACAACGTCCTTATGGAGGAAAATTGTTATGCCACAAAAAATATATTTTCAACTACCGTTTGTCGCGAGCTCGTAGGTAATTTGAATGCACGTTTGGAATGCTGCCACACAAATGGCGAGTGTTCCATCGAGCGATGAATGTGAATTTGGATTTAGCTGTTTACATCACNGCTGCCACGCAAATGGCGAGTGTTCCATCGAGCGATGAATGTGAATTTGGATTTAGCTGTTTACATCACAAATGCATGTTGTGTTCTAAACAATTTGGTACGTGTTAGAGATGGGCATACAATCGAAGACATTCTTACTTTGATTGGTTTTACATTTTCCACGACTTTGGATGAGAAAGGAGAAGTGTGTCAGCAGTGCAAATCAGAGAAAGAATTGCTAGTTAGTTTGTAAGTAATGCTGGTAACGTACNGAAAGGAGAAGTGTGTCAGCAGTGCAAATCAGAGAAAGAATTGCTAGTTAGTTTGTAAGTAATGCTGGTAACGTACCGTGGCAAGACAGCAAAATTTTAATTCTGACCAATGCAGTGTTTCAACATTCATGTAATTATGTTGGTTTCAATTANCGTGGCAAGACAGCAAAATTTTAATTCTGACCAATGCAGTGTTTCAACATTCATGTAATTATGTTGGTTTCAATTATGATCTAGTATTGTTGCTGTTTGTATGGCAGACATTTTTTGAAAACCCGAAAAATTGCGATTGTGGTTTGCAGTATCTCGTAAATTAACTGAAGTGTGTCGTGCATAATTTTGACATAACTAATTCATAATTGTTTTCTACAATATGTTGTAAATTAATTGGGGTGTGGTATGTTATTTGATAACCTATNACATAACTAATTCATAATTGTTTTCTACAATATGTTGTAAATTAATTGGGGTGTGGTATGTTATTTGATAACCTATAAAACATTTAACTTACAATTTTATTATGTATTGGCATTGTTGTTGTACGTGTAGCGCACATTTTACGGGGAAAAAATTTGGATTGTTGTTTACAATAAATTGTAACTTAACTGGAGCGTGGTGCATTATTTTATAACAAGGTTTTTAGATTTGTATAACCATATAATTTCACAGAATTATACATGATTTCGCATAAATAAATTGTTAAACAAATACAATTCAACTCATTTGAATACCTTTGTTCGGAAACACAGTTTGAGTGTTTGTTTGTAATTTTAGTGACAATATAGTTTATAAACGTCGTTTGTTTGTGCACTTATTAATGCTTAATAATAGTATGAAAATCCTAAGGAAACCAGTTTAACCGAAAACTAAAAAATAATGCTGTGAATATTGAAAAATATTCTTATAACTGCTGCATTTTCTGAGGTTCCTAGGGTGTACCGTTCTGGCTCGAGTGATGTAGATTCGAACATAGGTCGGTTTTTAACTCATTATTTTACATTACTGAAATTATTTTAGGTTATTAGAATCAAATCACTTTTTTGTGACACCTACAAAATCCTGCAGTTTCGGGTAACCAAATTAGATAAAAATATACTTATAATTTAGCTTCAAAAACTAAATATTTTATTGCCCCTATAAAGACATTAATAAGGTTGCACCAAGCACACTCTGTTTGATTCAACAGGACCTTTTTTCAGTGGTAAGGAAAAACAGAGAGTAAAAATGACATGGATGAGTAATTCAATCCTAAATACCACGACTTAACATTATAAACAGTCAGCAAATCCCTTCCACAGCACACACACACACACACATACACACATAAACATGCGCGCACGCACGCATGCAGAGAGAAAGAGAGAGCTAGCAAATGAGTTTACCACGAGCTCTATGCATATGACGTATGGGCTAGTTTGCGCTAGCGTATAAGAAGGAAATAAATATATATAATTATAATTATAATCAGATCTGTTTTCCAGAGGAGAATTCACGGGAGAAAAAAAATCAATGCCACAGTTGTACCGATGTATTGAGCAACGAGCTCGATCTGAAATTTTACATAAATTACGATGGTCTGCAGGTGTGAAAAGATGTGGTTACGTCTTGTGGCAACGAAGGATGGATAACCTTTGGCCAAATAAGACATGAAGATCTGAATAAATGAAACAAATTTTATTAAACTCTCAAAAAATCGGCCAGAATATCATATTTATAGCCTCATTGTATAGTAACAAATTGCCTACGGCGTATCCAAAATGATGAGGAATGCATGTCTTATTAAAAATTTAATAGTTGTAATAAATCCTCAATTTAGTTACAATATTATAAAAATACACTCGGCTATTATTTATAAACTACAACTACGTGTCCCTAATAAAAACGCTTATCTTTCCTATCAGTAATTGAAATTTTTATTCCAAACACAGTTATAATTAAAATTCCTATCACGCTCTTTATACTATATATAGTCACTAAACATTCACTAACTAGTAACACATGAACGTTTTAAATGCCCACTATCATATATTAACATTTTACCAAATATCCTCCAGTCACATATCAAGTCCCACTTTCTTACAGTCCAGCCGGTCAGTTTATAATATTCTCTCTCCATATGGTCACACACTACCCTCGCTGTTCACTGCGATGATCACACACACTTGGCACTAACAGTTATTCAAGCCTGCTTATACAGGGGCACGTCGCGGCTTATATAGCCAAGACCCGAGCTGGCATGGCCCAGAAANTAGTTATTCAAGCCTGCTTATACAGGGGCACGTCGCGGCTTATATAGCCAAGACCCGAGCTGGCATGGCCCAGAAAATTCTTCGCCCCGTGGGAGGTGACGACCAGAAAATTCGCGCAATGCCTTGCAGGTCATTGTTATGAGAGTGACGTCATAACCGTTGGCGTTACCGTGGGTTGCGTGCTGGTTTCTCTTCCCCCTCCTCAAGATGCTGGTGTTGCCATGCTGGGAGTATAATAGTCCATTCACGCTTACTCCTAACTTTTATGAAGCCATGTTAAAGTTCTACTTCCAGGATATTCCTCCGCCTCACGCAAACAAAGCTTAGAAAATTACACCAGAGGGCCAACACACCGCATTCTTACACGCTCATTGTAATTAAGTTTTGCATAAGACCTATTTCTTACTATCCATTACCACCACACCTGTTCTCTTTCTGTCTTTATTCATATAAGTTATAAAATAAGTATTATAGTTTGTTGATGATACAACGCCAGCAAAAGTTCAATTAAACGAAACTTATGATAATCTTATGTTAACACACAAGTACATCATATAAAACACATTTGATACAAGATATTTAACAAGCAACCAAACACGCTATATGTGGGGTGTTTTTTCAAATTTCTGATTCAAAATTTGTGAAGGAACAGTGAATATACTGTACTGTTCTACGCTTGCTTGTGTGGCGAGGGGAAGGGCACGCAAGGTAAGTGGCCACGGGTAACAATATATTATTATTAATCAATTGGATATCCGAACTTATTTAAAGGGCACAAAACGTGTGCGCATCATAAGCCATCAAATTAAATATTGCCTAGAAACGCCTTTTTGAAATCCATACTTTCAGATACAGCTAAGGCAAAAATATATATATATATATTACTTTTTGAACTTGAAACCAAGTCAGTTCGCCTATTTTTTTATAATGAACGTATCAGAAAAGAATCGCATGTTTTTGTGTGCAGTCAAACTGTTTTCGGTCATGGAAAAAACAAAACTTGGGGCAAATAAATTTTAATGTCCTTATTTTTATCTTTTGCGGATAATTTACTATACCATAAGCATATGCTACTCATGCGAAACGTTTACACTGGCATCGTTGTTTAGAATTCAGTTTTACGTGTATTTTTTTAANTGAAACCAAGTCAGTTCGCCTATTTTTTTATAATGAACGTATCAGAAAAGAATCGCATGTTTTTGTGTGCTGTCAAACTGTTTTCGGTCATGGAAAAAACAAAATTTGTGGCAAATAAATTTTAATGTCCTTATTTTTATCTTTTGCGGATAATTTACTATACCAGAAGCATATGCTACTCATGCGAAACGTTTACACTGGCATCGTTGTTTAGAATTCAGTTTTACGTGTATTTTTTTAAGTATTTTTTTTACAATTATTGCATTTATGGTTTTGGCTCTACTCGTTTTGTCAATAATTAAGTAGATACATATATAAATTTTCACCAAAATATATTTATGTAAATGTAGAAAACTATTGAGTTCTTCCTGCTATCACAACCCCTTTTATTGTATGTTGTAAACTTTTAACTTCAAATCCAATTTATGCAATAACCGTTGGCCTAAGAATATTTAATGGAAAATTGGTATTTTGGAGCAAATAGATCATTTCACTTCTGTTGCAAATGTTTACTTCCCGATTGAAATATTTACTTCGACAAATGAAACATAAATACGTGATACAGTACCTTTCAATTTTAGTGGAAGATAATTAATTTTACGTTCTATAATGTAGTAGTACTCTAGTAAGGTTTTATTCCATAACTGGCCCACGTAATTTGCAAATCAGAATTCAGTAGTTTTTGAAAACGGAAATGTTCCCTATTGTGTAATGTGTAAAATTATTGATATTTAAGTCTTTATGAGAAACAAATTTTTTTTAAAAGCGATGTAAANGCTATCACAACCCCTTTTATTGTATGTTGTAAACTTTTAACTTCAAATCCAATTTATGCAATAACCGTTGGCCTAATAATATTTAATGGAAAATTTGTATTTTGGAGCAAATAGATAATTTCACTTCTGTTGCAAATGTTTACTTCCCGATTGAAATATTTACTTCGACAAATGAAACATAAATGCGTGATACAGTACCTTTCAATTTTAGTGGAAGATAATTTGTTTTACGTTATATAATGTAGTAGTACTCTAGTAAGGTTTTATTCCATAACTGGCCTACGTAATTTGCAAATCAGAATTCAGTAGTTTTTGAAAACGGAAATGTTTCCTATTGTGTAATGTGTAAAATTATTGATATTTAAGTCTTTATGAGAAACAAATTTTTTTTAAAAGCGATGTAAATAAATTGTTACAATTTCACGAAGTTTATTGGTGTAATGGCGTCCTCTAAATTCCACAAATATTGTTGTAATAGTATACATAATATAGGCTGTATATAATCTAAGATTGCATTTGGAGGGCTTAAAATGGTTTGTTTTTTTTTGAACAAGGAACCATGTTTCGGAATATTAAACTCATAAAAAGCAATACATTTTCGTATATCTATTCAGATCAAGGGCGTTGAAAAATTAATAATCCTCTTCCTAGTAAAAATTATTTCTAGGTTTTACATATGGAAACTGGCTGCTAACATTTCTCTTGTATCACTACAAGGAAAGCATTGCATTTTTACAACACATTGTTTTATGAAACTTACAAATCCCTCTATGTTATCCATGCTTATAACAAATTTTATATATATGATGCTTTGCTTGTTAGATTCCAATATACTTTCCGCAATAAAGTTTTGTAAAAATTACCCTTGACCTGCTTGTAGTGTTGCAATAATAGTCATGGAAACTAGTGTGCAAAGGACTGATAGCAAAAATTACAAAAAAAAACCGAGTGACTATTTTGCAATCGTTTTGCGTGCTCTGATGAAAATTTATTATGCTTTGATAGTGGAAATCGTTTAAAAGTCTCACTTAAATAAAAGCAAACTCAATGTAGTACAGTGATTAAAACCAAACTATACTACTGCAAATTGGAAGAGAAATAAATGTTTCCATGTGAAGTCAGATTTCATAAACTTGATTTTTTTTTTAACTATCAACGAAATGTTGACTTTTTTAGCATATTTACGTTATCTTACAAAGTGGAGGACGAAAATGTCGCTCTTCGAGCACATATTTGAGTGTGCTTCGCTGTACTTCCAACTAGAGAAATAAAATAAGCAATAAGATGCATGTCATTTTATCTGTAAATACGTCTAGTACATTTGGAAACGTACTGAAATAATGTCAACAGCCTAAACTGCAAAAATAAAAGTAAATAACAGGCCAATTACAAATTTGGCATTACAGTAAATACAAAACGGATGTTTAATGATTACAATAATGTGACTTTTAAATAAACAAACTTTTTTCTGACGTTATACGAAAATAATTTATGTAAAACTACAAATCAATTGCGAGAGCAGTGTTAACAAATTAATTTTTCACGGAACATTTTTGTAAGTTTCGAAGCTGCTGCTTTTAAAATAAGTTTTAAAGTTCGATTCCAGCTCCACTGCGCACAACAGAATTTCTTCATCAACCAGTGGAAAAAAAAGTTTTTCTAAAAATAACTTTGCAGATATTTGGTGTGCATATTGCAGTTGGAGTATCAAACGCGTAGTACATCGATGTCACGGGAAGTGTTCTCTTGAACAATATCGGCCAATAAGATTGATAACTTGGCTCCTGCCGTGCATTNCATGTTTCGGAATATTAAACTCATAAAAAGCAATACATTTTCGTATATCTATTCAGATCAAGGGCGTTGAAAAATTGATAATCCTCTTCCTAGTAAAAATTATTTGTAGGTTTTACATATGGAAACTGGCTGCTAACATTTCTCTTGTATCACTACAAGGAATGCATTGCATTTTTACAACACATTGTTTTATGAAACTTACAAATCCCTCTATGTATATCCATGCTTATAACAAATTTTATATATATGCTTATATGCTATATATATGCTTTGCTTGTTAGATTCAAATATACTTTCCACAATAAAGTTTTGTAAAAATTACCCCTGACCTGCTTGTAGTGTTGCAATAATAGTCATGGAAACTAGTGTGCAAAGGACTGATAGCAAAAATTACAAAAAAAAACCGAGTGACTATTTTGCAATCGTTTTGCGTGCTCTGATGAAAATTTATTATGCTTTGATAGTGGATATCGCTTAAAAGTCTCACTTAAATAAAAGCAAACTCAATGTAGTACAGTGATTAAAACCAAACTGTACTACTGCAAATTGGAAGAGAAATAAATGTTTCCATGTGAAATCAGATTTCATAAACTTGATTTTTTTTTAAACTATCAACGAAATGTTGACTTTTTTTAGCATATTTACGTTATCTTACAAAGTGGAGGACGAAAATGTCGCTCTTCGAGCACATATTTGAGTGTGCTTCGCTGTACTTCCAACTAGAGAAATAAAATAAGCAATAAGATGCATGTCATTTTATCTGTAAATACGTCTAGTACATTTGGAAACGTACTGAAATAATGTCAACAGCCTAAACTGCAAAAATAAAAGTAAATAACAGGCCAATTACAAATTTGGCATTACAGTAAATACAAAACGAATGTTTAATGATTACAATAATGTGACTTTTAAATAAACAAACTTTTTTCTGACGTTATGCGAAAATAATTTATGTAACACTACAAATCAATTGCGAGAGCAGTGTTAACAAATTAATTTTTCACGGAACATTTTTGTAAGTTTCGAAGCTGCTGCTTTTAAAATAAGTTTTAAAGTTCGATTCCAGTTCCACTGCGCACAACAGAATTTCTTCATCAACCAGTGGAACAAAAAAGTTTTTCTAAAAATAACTTTGCAGATATTTGGTGTGCATATTGCAGTTGGAGTATAAAACGCGTAGTGCATCGATGTCACGGGAAGTGTTCTCTTGAACAATATCGGCCAATAAGATTGATAACTTGGCTCCTGCCGTGCATTNACATCGATGTCACGGGAAGTGTTCTCTTGAACAATATCGGCCAATAAGATTGATAACTTGGCTCCTGCCGTGCATTTTATGACCAGCGCGGAAGAAGAAGGAAAACCAGAGCCGAGAGAACACAAAACGGAGATAAATGAAATAGCCATCAAGTTAATGGCTTTCCGCGCTGCCAGAAGTCGTCTTTCCTAGCGAGGAAATACTGACGACAACGTCACGGGTGGCGAGTGAAAGAAAANGGGGGGAGAGAAACAATGAGAAAATCGAAACATACAATGAGGGAAAAAAGAAGGGAAGGAAATTTACTTCTCGAAAGAAGAAAAGAGGGGTTTTCTGCAGATTAAATTCTTTAACTCGGCTGCTCCTTGCCCGAACAATAAGAAAGTGGGAGTGGAAAAGAACGCGAGAAGGACTCCATGCGAGCTTCAGCAGGAAAATAAACATCATCGCGTGACTCGAACAAATTTCTGAAAATGTTGGTTCATATGTCGAAACGTGGATATACGAGACTGTTTTCCAGGGTGTGTTAAAGTCAGTAATATACGAAAATTTATTTACATATGAAACAGCCACGTAAAATAAAAACAGCTTACCAAGAATAAGCGGTAGAAATTTGAAACCTTCATTTTAAAAAACACATACTTTAATTATTTGTAAGTTAAAATCATTTCTCNAATAAGCGGTAGAAATTTGAAACCTTCATTTTAAAAAACACATACTTTAATTATTTGTAAGTTAAAATCATTTCTCGTTTTATTTCTGTAGAGTTTAATTTTAATCCATGATTCTGAAAGTTTCTTGTTAGTATTTGTTAACATACGAAATAAACGTCTGCAGCTGTATTAGGATACGAAACTTGCCTACCTAGAAGTTCACAATTATTCTACAGANAATAAGCGGTAGAAATTTGAAACCTTCATTTTAAAAAACACATACTTTAATTATTTGTAAGTTAAAATCATTTCTCTTTTTATTTCTGTAGAGTTTAATTTTAATCCATTTCTGAAAGTTTCTTGTTAGTATTTGCTAAGCATACGAAATAAACGTCTGCAGCTGTATTAGGATACGAAACTTGCCTACCTAGAAGTTCACAATTATTCTACAGATTTTGACTCGCAGTGTGCAAGACCACAAAATCTGTCCATATTTTCAAAAGTTATTAAAAAAGTTTTTTTTAATTGAGGTATAAATGTCTATTACTTTTCCCCGCTGATTACACTGTAAAATATTAACAGTTAAAACTGATCCAAATCAGAGAATTCGACTGCAGACCTGTTGAAAATGCTCCACTTGAATAAATGAAATTATAACCATAATTTAAGTTGCTGCTATTCCCTGTTTAAACAGTGATTTCATTAGTTATTTATAGTTCCTTCGGGGGCAACGTCATCTGGCATGAGGAGATTGTAGTTGACCGCCATGACGTCACAGGCGCAGCTGGCGGCCATGTTGGTCGATTAAGTCCACCCTCTTTGTTGGCGTCAAAGTCAGGGTTCGATGCCATGTTGGATGTTCATGCTCCCATTATCCATAGAAAAAACATTAATAAAAAATGATTTCAATAAAATATAAACAAAAAAATTTTTTAAGAAATTACATAGTATCGGCCCACCAACTTGCTAGGATAATAATTATATCGCTTTAGAGTTTCGCCGCTAATCATAATTCCATTTTTTTTGTCTTAATGAAACAAAATGCAATCGTGTAATGTCGCCTAGAAACGATTTTAATGAAAATTTAATAAATTCAGCCAGCCACTTTGGGGACGTAGTGATCCCCTCACAAAAACCGGTAAACAAAAAAAAATTTATTATAAAAATTATTTTAATGAAAAATTTATTTAAAATGTTCACCCGCCCACTTATCTCACCACACACAACAACCCATCCCCTTAAAATTACCCACACTCTCCCATAATCCTGCCTAAACATCCTCTCATCACCTTCACCACCCTCATCACCTCACCCACCTGATCCCCCCTCACCTATTCACAATGCTCTTAACCATCACCCCCTCTCCCCTACCTTTCATAACAAACGTGGCCCACAAAATTCTAAAAATCGAGGATCATATAAAGTCAAAACAACTCTCACCCTTCCCCTTAGTCATAAAAATCGATCACAGCATATTTCCTCGTACCAATATTTAATTTTGTTTTTGTGTATTATGCATACGATATTTAATTTTATTTTCTTTTAACCAAAGTATTATTGGTTAAGTGCATACCATCAATTGCGATAACTTCAAGAACTATTCCGAACAGGATATTCTGTTTATAAAAATGCATGTTAAATCTATGTTGTTTGCTTTTTAAGTACTATTAAACATAAGCAATGTATCATAAGGCTCGTATTTGTTTCCAGTTGGGTCTGTATCTTAATCATAGAATGCCCATATTTTTGCAAGTCAGATTGTAAGCAAGCGAATATTTATAGGCGTATGCGATTATAATTTGCGATTTCTTAGGCGAGGCTCGTGAAATTCTGTTTGCAAGCATCATTTCTAGCTACATAAAGTTTGCATGTATAAGCCCTACGACCATTTACAGACATACTGATGAGATAAATAAAAATCAATATTTGCATATAGTGCTTTCTTTGTTGAAATCAGTTTATAACAGGGCTAGAAAATATTTAGAGTTAAAATATNTGCTCTTAACCATCACCCCCTCTCCCCTATCTTTCATAACAAACTTGGCCCACAAAATTCTAAAAATCGAGGATCATATAAAGTCAAAACAACTCTCACCCTTCCCCTTAGTCATAAAAATCGATCACAGCATATTTCCTCGTACCAATATTTAATTTTGTTTTTGTGTATTATGCATACGATAATTAATTTTATTTTCTTTTAACCAAAGTATTATTGGTTAAGTGCATACCATCAATTGCGATAACTTCAAGAACTATTCTGAACAGGATATTCTGTTTATAAAAATGCATGTTAAATCTATGTTGTTTGCTTTTTAAGTACTATTAAACATAAGCAATGTATCATAAGGCTCGTATTTGTTTCCAGTTGGGTCTGTATCTTAATCATAGAATGCCCATATTTTTGCAAGTCAGATTGTAAGCAAGCGAATATTTATAGGCGTATGCGATTATAATTTGCGATTTCTTAGGCGAGGCTCGTGAAATTCTGTTTGCAAGCATCATTTCTAGCTACATAAAGTTTGCATGTATAAGCCCTACGACCATTTACAGACATATTTATGAGATAAATAAAAAGCAATATTTGCATATAGTGCTTTCTTTGTTGAAATCAGTTTATAACAGGGCTAGAAAATATTTAGAGTTAAAATATTNCAATATTTGCATATAGTGCTTTCTTTGTTGAAATCAGTTTATAACAGGGCTAGAAAATATTTAGAGTTAAAATATTAAAACAATTGTTTGATTCTTACAAATTTATTAAAATTTATTAGTACAAAATTATTCGTGTTCGTCTGCATCCCTAAAAAAATAACCTTCTAATTCTTTTGGACAAATAAACATTAAAATGCAAGAAGCAATCATTTTTCCGTTGTACGTTCTACCGTAGCAAGAGAGAAATTCGCAAATACGTTAGCAAGTAGTTTGTTTGTAGATTAGTAAATTTGGAAAACATTTTCATAGTGAAATTATAAATAGTGTTGTACCAGTATCACTATTACACAATTAATTCCTCAAGACGTTAAGCATATATAGAGACGTTGTAAAATTATGAGTTTTAACATTCACGATAATGACCAGTTTTTTTTTTTTAATTTACAAAGTCAGCTAATTTAAGACAGAGGTTTTAATTATCGTTCAAGTAATTGCTACATTTATAAGACACTTGAAAATTAAAATTCAGAAATTCGAAGGAATAAACAGCCTTGAAAATAATGTAGAATTATTTTTAACAAACACAAACAATAATGAACAATGTTTCTTGCCACCTAAAATGTATCCAGTACGCAATAAAGCGAAGGTTAAGTACAGTATTTTATATCATACGATTCTCGATGCCTGGACGAGGTAAAATTNCCAGTACGCAATAAAGCGAAGGTTAAGTACAGTATTTTATATCATACGATTCTCGATGCCTGGACGAGGTAAAATTGAAACATTTATACGCGCGAATGTCACATTCTGCCAGTCTGAGACTCGTCTGCGTCTATACAAATGTACATTGGGAGAAAGTGTGCATTTATCTGGTTGTTTAATTTTTCTTTTATCAGCATATCTGTAAACTATTAATGCATGTCGAGAGTATTAGTTACGATATCCGCTAATAAATTCGAGGATATTCGCGTTCGTGCGGAATTGAGATTATATCTCGACTGGCCGAAGTAGGGATGATAAACGTATCAACCAAGCAAAGGATTACACGGTATTTAACTACGTTAAGCTTTTAATAATTACTACACTTCTTGAAACACTACGTTTCAACCGTTTGTGTAATGAATAACAACTTTAAAGCGGGAAACAAGAATACGAACTGTAAGAGTTGTGTAAATAAGGAGTTAAATTTTTCTCTGACATAATAAATTGTTAATACATTCAATGATAACAATCGTTCCCTCAAAACAGGCAAAACATTTCTCAAATTAAGGAGTATTATTAACTTACACGAATATAAAGCTATGGTAACACAGAGAAGCCAGAAAATTACCTCAAAATCAATGAAAAATAAGAGTACAGACGAACTTTTGTAGATATTAAAATATTAATCATGCAATTATTTACGGACAAAGATCTAGTTTATTGAGAGGTAAACTTGGAAAATATTAAATTGGCAGGAAATCATCTTTATCACAGCAAATTAATACATAGCGAAAAGCGTTGAATAATACAACAAAATTTTGATATTTCAATGATGCATTACATGGACCAGATGGATGTGTGAGATATTTACCGTGTCAGTTCTGTTTGAAAATAAATATNATTTCAATGATGCATTACATGGACCAGATGGATGTGTGAGATATTTACCGTGTCAGTTCTGTTTGAAAATAAATATATTTAAATTACAAGGGTGGTAGTACATGAACGTTTAGGCATGCGCTGTCAGATTTAACGCCATTAAATATATCTCTTCCACTCAGTGGAGACTCGCTTAACACTTTAATGTACGTGGCAGTAAGTCGTACGTGAATTTTAACACAACTGATCAATTGTAGCTTCCTCGGATGATTACAATTTCACAATGTCAATATATATTTACATATGTGTAACATACTGCTATAGTTCGTTCATTGTTAATTTCAAATAATTTGAAGCTCTGCTTAAGTTCTACTTTCAGGTTATTCCTCCGCCTCATGCAAATAAAGCGAAACGAAGTCGAGAAAATTACACCAAAGGGACAAAGCACCGTATTCGTGCGCATCAGTTTAATAATATTTTGCTTTATAACNAAGTCGAGAAAATTACACCAAAGGGACAAAGCACCGTATTCGTGCGCATCAGTTTAATAATATTTTGCTTTATAACAATTTTGTACAATGAATTTATTACCAACAAACCTATTTTCTCCTTGCTTTTGCTTATATTTACAATTAAATAAAAGTTATAATTTATATACAGAATAAAGGTAAAAGTTTAATCTAGCAAATTTTCTGTTGACAAGTTTAAAAATCTTGTAATTTAGCGACATGCTTTGGGAACAACCTAGCACGCATGGGGTAATTTTTCAAAAGTTTGATTCAAAAAGTGTGAAGAGATGGGAATAGAATATAATCATTCCACATCGTGGTTTGTTAATTTGGTTTTTGTAGCAGTAAAATGTAGTGACATGTTGTGTGTTTATATGCGTTTCATTATTAACCCATCCAGGCCCAGTGCAGAAAATTTATTTAACACACAGGGAGGTTATTTTTGGAGGGTGCAATGCACTGCGATGATCAATGACCAATAAACAAATATCAGGAAAGCGTTATATCTTCATGTTAGGAATGGTTCATATCTATATAGCCGAACATAAAGCTTTTTCCATGCCTGTGATAGCAAAACAAGCGATGTGCCAAATTAAATGCATATTTCGTAAAATAAAAAAAATTATTTGCAACACTTGAAATCATAAATCAACTTGGTTCTGGAAGGGTTGAGCACATGTGGACTTTACAAAGTGACGGAATGCACAAGAGAAAAGAGCGATCTCTCTTAAGGATGTTGAAAAATGTCTATATATAACGAAATGACGACATGGTATCAACGATCTATCGATATACATCGTTGATATACATCAACGATATTTTATCGAAATCGTCATCTTTTTTCCAGTTATCGGAAATACCCTTTTTGAAATGCTCTTTCAATTATCGCTCTTTAAAATAGAAAAATTTAATTTAAAATTCGCTATGTTTACTTTTGCACCAGGCGCTCTATATCTTTCTGCAATGCCTCGTCTCTTCAATATGTAATACTCCAAGCAATTTTACATTTGTCAAGTCTTTACATACATAAAATATAGGATATCGATTACCCAAAAAATCTGTACTTTTCTTTTGATATATCGCTTTCTAAAAATGTTCTTTCGTGAATAACCAATAAAAATAAAATCGATGATTTTCCCGATATCAGCATTCCTAATTTTTCGGCCGGTCCGAAGAGGGTACTGGGTGGCG
>NQII01015207.1:3590-17846 GCA_002778355.1 Clitarchus hookeri | reverse complement strand
CTGTACAGAGATTCTTCTAGTTAATGTGAAAGTGGTGAAGTGGACTTAATTGAAGGGAGAACAATTCTTCCCCTATCAAGCCTTATTAATGTCCATTGTCCAGCGGGCATGAGTGCAATATTCTAGCGCATAAGAATATGCTGTTCTTACTGGAGCCAACCATGCAGCATACCAAGTAGTTATCTATTTGACCGTACAAAAAATCATTCATAACATTCTTATTAAATTCGCCACCCGAAAATAATACTGTAAACAATATTTTCAGGATTCCACCTTCAGAATCAACAAAACTATCTGCGGTGCGTCAACTATACGACAGACATTATAGAGAGTTCTGTATTTCATCAGGATCTGCAGAAGCTTCACATTTAAGATACATTCCCCTTCTGATGACGGTTTCCCATTTCTCTGTTTTTAATCATCTTGAATAGATAAACTCCTTAAATATTTATTTCATGTCGCGCAATTGAAGTGAACCGAATACAACGTGATACTATTTTGTCATCAAATTATGATCACATTCTTTACAGTCTCACTGCTATGCACTGTAAAACACCAAAGCTAAGTGATAGTTTGATAAGTTACATGTAAAGGCAATTAGAAGTTGATCAGATGTGAGGATTTCGCCACAACAGCCTTCTTGCTTCCTCTGCACAACAGTCCAGAACACTCTCGGCAAGGCAAATACCTCATCTACTGATAACTAATCGTCGCTACTTTTCAGATTCTACCAATGACAACTTCGATATAAAGGATCTCATTTTATAAGATAAACTATTAAACCTAACTATGCTTATAAATCCATGAATATACAAAATAACCAAGTATATATAAATGTGAATCAAACATGTGTTTGTTGTTGAATATTTATTTAATAAATATTATGTACAAAGTTCATAATGCTCAGTCTGTTCAGTTTAGTTGGTACAACAATAAAATTCAAACATTTTTCATGAAAAGCGAGGAACGAGAGTGTGTCCTCGTGGTGCTCCAGGACTCGTCAGCGACGTTGTCCAGGGGTGAGGGTGAAGTGTCTACCAGCCGTAGTAAGCTCCCAGGCCGGAGAAGGACACGTGGGAGGCGACAGCAGCAGGAGAGTAAGCCAGACCGTGGGCGGCGTAGGCTGCGGGGGCGGCGTAGGAGCGAGCATAGGCGGGGGCGCCGTATGCGCCAGCATAGGCGGGGGCGGCGTATGCGGCTACTGGTGCGTGGTAGGCGGCGCCGTAGGCCAGGGCGTCGTTGCTGACGCGCACGTCAGACTTGGAGACGCTGGAGTAAGGAGTGTCGATGGTCTTGGAGTAGGTGGACACCTGTCCCAGGTTGCCGGGCGTCCTCAGGATGTTGGAGTGCTGGGAGGTGATGGCGGCGGGGGAGGCATACGCGCTGTAGGCGGGGGCGGCATACGCGCCGTAGGCGGGGGCGGCGTATGCGCCATAGGCAGCTCCGCCCAAGTAGCCAGCCCTGGCCACAGCCACGACGGCGGCGAGAACGACGAACTGGAAAGACACAAAACAAGATATAATCTCTCATATTAACACTTTTAGTCACAGTTGCCCAGTGTATGGGACATTTGCATTGAAAGTAGCTTTGTTAATCTGCACTGCTCATAGCAGTAAACCACGTTCATAAATGGAAACTCGTTACATGTGAGATATTTCGCTCATCTCTGACACTATATTCTGTACTCGCATAAACAGCTGCTACCAATGAGATCTAGCACACACACAATTTTAATAATCAGGATATATATCCTAGAGTTATATTATACTAGTACAGTTTCAAACAAAAACGTATTTGCAACCGTTGAAATTATACATTTTATTTAACTTGGTTTCAATGTAATTTAAAATATATTTTTAACTGAATATCTGTCACACGTCCATAATCAAGATCTATGTTAACTCGAGAAGTAGTCGATAGGACGAAGATTGTTCAAAGGAGATATGTTCGGAGTGTACCAGGTGATGAGATTACATTTTAGTTTAGTAATGCGGAGCTAAAGTGTGGTGCATGCGGAGTGTTCTTAAATATTTGATGGGCGTCATTAGACGAGCCACAATACGTGGAAGACGGCTGGCGTGGTACAAAACTCGTCCCAAGGAGAATCAGCGAGCTTAAATTCAGTTCGTAACGGCCGATGGGTGCAAAAAAATTGCGATTCATTGGAGAATGTTCACTTGGTATGGGAAAAGGGCGTGACGAAGACGAATGTTACTGATTGGTATATGCTGTTCACGGTAAAGTGAGCACTTTTGAGGCCTTAGTTGTTTTTTCCTTTCAACCGTTTTTTAATCCTTTAACCAACTTTTTTTAAAATAAATATGGCCATGTTAGTAATAAACACAGTGTGTATATTCCACCGCACACAGAATAGAATGTCTAAGGCTAAATTAAAACATATGTATTGACTATTGTTCCAAATGACAGTTCTTTCAAAAGTGAACACTTAACCCTGAATAGCCTACAGTGAATTTCCCGCGAGAGACAAGAGGAAATGGCGAATATAGCGTGTCCAGGTCAATCGCCTACAGCCTGGTATCGTCGTTATATGAGTAACCTATTTTTAAAAAGACGTCTCAACGCCGATGAGGAAGTAAAAGATGCAACTGAGTGTTTGTTACAGTAGGCTCACACATCTTTCTTTAAGGAAGGAGTTTATCAGCTTCCTCTATAACATAGTACCTAAATGTACAGAGGATAAACAGCTACTTATACCACGAGCTCCAATTGGACACGCCAGCAAAATGGCGTTACTAGCAAGCAAAATATTGGAGCGCCGTTCTCAAATCAGCGCCTGGGAACTTAACGAGCCAGACGGCAACCCAGCCAATAGGGAACACTTTGAAACGCGCAGTAGCCGGTCATACACAAGGCTCGTTCCCAGAACCTCGCGCATCCAATCAGAGAAGCTACGCCCACATCAAAGGAGCTGCCACGCCATTTTGTCTCTGTATGCTTCTCTACTCTGTGCCTGCCTGAACACCACAGATTACGCCTCAGAAACATTTTACTCTGTAAACTTAACTATATACTACTCTGGTTGCTTGTATTTCGTCTTTCCCTTCATACCTGTCCAATGTTTACACACATCGATAGGGTTCATTTAATAACGCCTCATATTACCCATTCGTGGTTACTTCCAACTTTTCTGAAGCCCTGCTAAAATTCTACTTTCAGAATATCCTTCCCCCTCGTGCAAACGAAGCTTAAGTAAGTATAGAAAGTTACACCAAGACGACAACGCACTGCATTTGTGCGCCTTCGATTTAATCATATTTTGCGTAATAACTTATTGTTACTAGACAGTACCAACACACCAATGTACTCCCATTTTACTGACATGAACTATACATGAGATATTGTAATTTATAAATAAAATAAAAATAAAAAATGACCAAAATTAAAAGGCCTTTATGTAAACAGAAGTATGAAACACGTGCAATCCGTAGCATATTTAGGAAACAACCAAACGCGTGATATATGAAGTGACTTTTTAAAGGTTTGATTGAAAGAAGTGAAGATACTGGTAATACGCTATAGTAAGTAAACACCGTGTCTCTGTGGGAATAAACACGCCGTATATTTCTCGAAGAGCATTGTGGATTAATTCATATACATTTCGCTACTAAGTGGAAACTACAATCGCTCTGCCTTAAAAATGAATGTTATTTTCATGTCCTTCAATAAAACACGTATGTTGTGGTCTATTATAGTTATATTCACCAGAAGGTATCGGTATACTAAGTAGCTGAACGTTTCAACCTCGATCAGCATAGTCGTGCTGGTACCTACATGTTTATGAAGCGTATCTGCAAATATGTTTTAAAAAGTAAATGAGCGTATATAAGTATTTTAACCTGAGTAGTAGTTATCATATATCCCGCAGTAATGATTCCCTGAAACTACCATTTTTCGTTTTATAACGATTATTAATGATATTTTGCACACTTATATACCTAATTGCGCAGCAATTCACTAGCCCACAATATAGTTCCTACTCGTTCATAGTCCTAAAGCTTAAAATGACAATGAATTTAAAACGTCCGTAATAATTCGCACATAAAAGTATAAGTACTAATATGTCCTACTGGTATGCCGTCCCTGAAGGGACGATGTAATCCACGCACCTTGTACATGTTGAGTGTCGGTGGCTGACTGAACGACCAATGATACTTGGTGCTTAGTCGACGCAGGTATTTATACACCGCATTTACAGGACCTTGGCTTTCTAAATCACCCACCGAACAGTGGCACGCAGTGCATTGTGGGTCCCCTTGCCACGCCCACCACCGTGCCACATCTGGTCGGCGACGTCCGAAGCCGGTTAATTGTTTCCTTTTACGAAAAGCGTTCCCCCAATTATTAGCGCTGTTTTTTTCTAACGCGTGGCCTTCATCAGCAAACGCTTGAACTGATGTCTTGTTTAATTTATACTATACGCAGTTAGTTTTGAGGGAATCATTTTTACTTTAGTTAGGTAAACGGAATTTTGCTTAGGCTGTTCACGGTAGACTGAGCACCTTTAAAAGCCCTGCTCAAGTTCTACTGGTATGNTAAACGGAATTTTGCTTAGGCTGTTCACGGTAGACTGAGCACCTTTAAAAGCCCTGCTCAAGTTCTACTGGTATGCGCGTTGTGTATTATTTCCCCATATGTACAATTAACATTGGCATTAACCTGATCACTTTATTCATGCGTCGGTCAAGTGAAACTGTGAAATTATTACAAAAGTAAATGTTTACAAATTCGCTGNTCTGATCACTTTATTCATGCGTCGGTCAAGTGAAACTGTGAAATTATTACAAAAGTAAATGTTTACAAATTCGCTGATTTTTACACTTATATACAGAGGCCTGAAGAATTTGCGGATTCAATTCAGGACATGCTAAAATTCTAAACACGTGTATTTAGCTAACTCTATACATTGGTCCACACGGTGTTTGACAACTCCTGAAGAACGCTGGCCCAATCGTCGCCTTCCACTGTGGCAGCAGACAACCAGTGCACAGTTGATACTGGCATATTTGTACATGGGACGGTAGAGTCTATCCTGCAGGTCTTTGAACTCGCGAATTTTTCACCTCTCTACTTATATGCATGAAAAAAAACTCGAAAGCCAAATTAATAATTTTAGTATCACAGAGGCTTACCTAACACTTTTAATTCAACGTTAAGAAATGGAACTACTTTCTCTCCTTCGTTGGCGACCTTACAGGGCGCATGCCGTTTAGCGCGCCCGTTATATTATTTTCAGGTAGGGGCAGTGACATTTTTCAAAGGTTGATTTCAAAAGGGCTCATTTTACCGTGAACAGCCTTTATTCATATGGAATCCGAGTAAGACTCAGAGTAAATGGCGGTATGTCTCTTGGCAGTATTTGCTTCTGTTTTGTAGTGGCNCATATGGAATCCGAGTAAGACTCAGAGTAAATGGCGGTATGTCTCTTGGCAGTATTTGCTTCTGTTTTGTAGTGGCACCATGGTGGTTTTACCTTTCAACGTTTCGGCAATGTCGCCGGACATTTACGCAAAGTAATTCGAAGGAGCCACAGTTCAGGAGGAAATTTACAATGACTGTTAATGTAAAAGAACTTTTTGCCCCGAAATACTGAATAACATTGAAACACTGTATAGTGGACTATATAAGAGAAGTAATTTGGTACGGTTCTACATTTGGTAATTCCTGTCTGTTTTGCAGATGTGGAAATTGGGGTAATGGATCAACATTTTACATTAGCTAATAACGCAGTGTCTTAAAGTATTAATGTGACATAAATTAATGATCAAAGAGATTTATTTAGTAAATGGATGTTTACAGAAAAATATGAAACAACCAGGAAAGAATTATACACAGCTAATGTTACAAGGTTTTTGAAAATTGTTGTATAGTAATGTTGGATTTCTTTGCCGTGGTTTATGGCATCGAGGAGTTGTACATTTTAGTATGTTTGGATAAAATATTCATCGAAATATGAACCAAAAGCTTTTGAACCAGAGAAAATTAATCTGCTTTCTCATGCCGTGAGGAAGTAAATACAAAAATAAAAAAAGCAACATAAACTTCTATTTGGACAGCCTTCTAAACTTGAATAAGTAATAATAAAACCAACTCAGTTAAAAGGAAATTAAACAATGCAAAAAAGCGTGACTTCAAACAGTGAAAGCGTGTACTACAATATTGTGAGTTTCCATACACTAAAGATGAGGTAGACAACTTGTTCATCTTCTGCGCAAGTACCGAACATTGGTCTACCCCAATCATACACAACTGTCAAAGTTACATGGTCAACAGTGCTAAACATTTTTGTTTATATTATAATTTTTTAATGACAAGCACTATTATTTCAATAAAATACTTTTACCAATTTCAATTTAATTAAACAACATTATAAATTGGTTCGAAGAAGTATAAAAACATCTCAAAGCACTTGTTTACTAAACAGTGTTCTGACATCAAGTCCAATCCACGACGTTTTTGCTAGTCGTAATGGCAGAAAAGCGGTTAAGTGTTGGGACACGTAGATTGACTGTGCGCAGCCAGCGATATCGCTCTACCTTATCTTTAGTCTATGCGAGTTTCGTGCATTTTCGTATTGGCTGCCGATTTGTAGTGAATTTAACTGTTGTTTTATTTACATTAATTATAAATGAAATTTTATAATTTATACATAAAATATAATTAAAAATTCAAATTNAACTGTTGTTTTATTTACATTAATTATAAATGAAATTTTATAATTTATACATAAAATATAATTAAAAATTCAAATTAATTAAAAATAAAATACTTTTATGATAACAGAAGAATAAAATGCCTGTGATAAATGACATACCTAGGAAACAACCAAACGCGTATATAAATGGGGAATTTTTTTTCGAAGGTTTGATTGAAAGAGTGTATAGACTATAGCNAGGAAACAACCAAACGCGTATATAAATGGGGAATTTTTTTTCGAAGGTTTGATTGAAAGAGTGTATAGACTATAGCGTTCCGAGATAAAACACACGTTTTTCTACAAAACTATTACATGTGCGTCCAATTTGTTGATCTACGATAACAACATCCGCTTTACAAGAGGGCTGTTGATGCTTGNAAAACTATTACATGTGCGTCCAATTTGTTGATCTACGATAACAACATCCGCTTTACAAGAGGGCTGTTGATGCTTGCAATACGTCATGTACTTTAGAAACACCAT
This sequence comes from Clitarchus hookeri, assembly GCA_002778355.1. Lineage (NCBI taxonomy): Eukaryota > Metazoa > Arthropoda > Insecta > Phasmatodea > Phasmatidae > Clitarchus > Clitarchus hookeri. Next base: position 10,648 of record NQII01015207.1, on the reverse strand, counting down.
TTCAGGCCATTCTAAATGGCTAAAACGGATTTTCCTAAGTGAAGTATCTCTAAATACACGCGTCAGATACGTAAAAAANCAGGCCATTCTAAATGGCTAAAACGGATTTTCCTAAGTGAAGTATCTCTAAATACACGCGTCAGATACGTAAAAAAACTGCTTAAGGGCTTTACATTGAACATTCCCTACAGACTTTCCACCAATAAAATAATAGCGTCACCGCTGNTAAAAAACTGCTTAAGGGCTTTACATTGAACATTCCCTACAGACTTTCCACCAATAAAATAATAGCGTCACCGCTGAAAGTCCCATAGGTACGCGCAGTGCGACGAGAACACTGCACGCCAGTTCAGAGTCTTGCGCTTAGAGGCGATGGCGCACTTGATGCGCGTGGTGGCGTCGCTCTTGTCGCTACCGGGCTTCTCGGCCTCAAAAACGGATTTAAGCTCCAGGTAGGCGGGAGCCTTAAGGGCAATGGAAGGCCTCGCAGTGGGCCAATTCCCCAAACATGAAATCAAGAACACAATCTCGACTGACTTAACATATATTTATATGGTCTATTTTACTGGCTGTATATTTGAACTAACGAAACTATCACATACAGCAACAGTTGAGATAATATACAGTATTAGAAAAAAATTGTTTATTTTAATTTGAATAATAACGTTTATAAACCACAAAATCAGTGCATATACAAGAATAGTTGTTTTTAATTTATACACTTTTATTATGAACTTTACAAAAATAAAGAAAAAAGTTCTTCATTTTAACGGTATTTCGTTTTTTAAAAGATTTTGTTAGCAAATTTAAAATTATTGACACTTTTTTTTCAGACTTTACTANTTAACGGTATTTCGTTTTTTAAAAGATTTTGTTAGCAAATTTAAAATTATTGACACTTTTTTTTCAGACTTTACTATATGGAGATTGGTCGTTGGTGTTATACTTTAGCAGAAGTTAAGTATAAGAGAGTTATAAACGAAACCATGAGATGTTATAAACGCTAGCATTTTTTTTCTATTAAGAATTTTAAGTGCTCTCATATAAATGTCAGTGGTGTCACTCGGATGGTTAAAATAATAAGAATAACATTTAACCCTTTCAATCGCCGTGTCTAGGTTCGAGGGCATGTTGCACATGAAGGGTGTTTATGGTCATCACTGTACACAAGTAACCAGTGGCCGATTTCTTGAGCGTCTTGCTTCCGAGTAATCTGGTTCGTTTAATTTCCTGCAGCTCTCATATGTGAACGGTTAATACTGACATCAACGAACGCTCAGTATGTTGTTCTCTGGTTGAGAGNTAAAAATTTAAGATTATTAGGTAATACAAGGATTTTCGCAAATTTAAGAACTAGAAATATAAACGTCGCACTGATTGCAACGTACACTGTTTCATTTATGCGAGAGGTATGAGTGTTCTTATTTGTAAAGCAAAACTGATTATGGTTTTGTCTATACTTATGCTGAAATATTGAAACCGTAAATTAGTTTATCTTCTTTATTTGCCTAAAATCTGTATTTATAACGTTTGAATAACAGTCGTAGCTTGACATACGGGTGACATGGTTTCGACTTCCAGCTGGAGGTGCCATTTTTCCACAGGTAAATCGGGAAGGAATTTGTAGATAATGCCAAGTATAAAAAATATTCAATACTCAAACTTCTTGGGGTCGTAGAAGACACCATTACATTTTTTTTTTTTTTGTTAAATAACATGCAATGATATGCACTCCGTTAAACACGCCATGACGTGAGAGCGCAGTCCGTGCTGTAACTCGCGCAGTTCTTTGTCGTTCGCACACAACAGATCAATGGAAAAGTATACATGGGCTGAATTAACAGACATACACGTGGTTTATGATGAATAAACTGGTAATTCAAGAGCTACTACACGGAGCGATGTGGATCGATATACTGGTCGGCGTGTGCCAAACCATTGTATATTTGTCGCAATTGATCGCCGCTTGCGCGAAACAGGTTCATTGCACATAAGGTTGTCCAAATGGGTGCTCGTGATTATGGTTCTTACTGCACAGTACCAACTTATAAATGTTCGTTTGTAGGTCCACGGAGCCGATGCTGGCTCTCAGCGCACAGTGCCCACGCACGTGTTTGAGGAGGAAGTTTTGTAACAAATCGATAACAATCCATCAAACAAGCTCACGACGTGTTGCACAGTAATTGCATGTTGACCATGGCTTTTTGGTGGGTGTGGCATGAACAACAGCTGCATCCATCTCATCCTCAAGGGGTGCAAGGACTCCAACCCAACGCCTCTCCTCGTAGGGTTGAGTTTTGTCAATGGTACCTGCAGAGATGCGCTGTGGAACCTCGTTTTGGACAGTTTTGTATTGTTCACCGACGAAGCATCGTTTACCCAAGATGGAATAGTCAACTTACACGGGGCCGCGGTGGTGTAGTGGTCAGACTACTCGCCTCCCACCTAGGCTAACCAGCTTCGATTCCCGGTGGGATCACTTCCGGATTTTCGCAAGTGGGAATCGTGCCGGACGATACGGATGATCGGCGGGTTTTCTTGGAGATCTCCCGTTTCCCCCACCCCTTCATTCCGTCGCTGCTCCATACTCGCCTCGCTTCACCCTCATCGGCTCTCAAGACCTCGATGTTAAGAGCCACCCAAATCTCTTCACTCACTCTTCACTCAACTCACCCAACCAAAATCTGTGGGTAGATGAAAACCCTTACACCATCTTCCTCAGTTCCCTCCAAAAAAAATTTGCTCTCATCTTGTGGGCAGGTATTGTTGGGGATAATTTGATTGTGCCGTACATGCAGCCATTATGTCTGAGTGGTAACTTGTACCAATGCTTCCTGGAGAACACATTGCCTTAACTCCTCGACGAAGTTCCTCCTGATATTCGACGTCAGTTGTGGTTTCAACATGACCGTGCAACTCCTCATTTCTCTCGTGACGTCCAGGAGAATTTGAAAAGCTGATTCTATGATAAATGTACTCGCCGCAGAGGACCTATTGCCCTATTGCATGGCCTCCTCGTTCTCCTGACCTCGCTCCACTTGATTATTCTGTGCTGAGGTACTTTACGAGACTGGTGTATGAGACTCCAACAGAATCAGAGGAAGAGCTCGTCGCTCGGGTACTTGCAACTGCCTACTCTCTACAGCACGTGCCTGGGGGTCTTTGAACGTGTACGACAGGTAATGGCATAGCTTTTGTTGAAGCAGGAGGCAGCACTTTTAAACATTTTTTGTAGAAGATTACAATTAAATTGAAACGTAATTTTTTTATTCTCATTCTCAATAACGTCAAAATATATCTCAATTATGAATGTCCTGCCTATGGTAATTTAATAAAAACATATCTGTATTGATCTCTGCTAACATCCCTAGGATATTGAATGTTAAATTTTTTTACATGCGGTATACGAAACGCAGTTAAATCGAACGCTCTTAAAATCTTTCAAGGGTCAAATGTTTTTCCTAGATTTTGAGGATATTCTATGGTTTCATATAATGACACGAATGACAACTTGATAAAATACCAAGTCATTTGGAAAAGCGTTTTCACGATGTTTTTTTTTCGCGTGAATATAATTATTTTATCTTGAAATATTGATTCCAACAAACTTCATAAACGTATTCAACGCAAAGTTTAGTTTTAGCTTAAGTATTTCTTAATTAAGTGTGTTGGCCACGAGAAAAGTATTATTTTATACTTGTACAGTATACTGTTCAGCTTTTAGACATTATTAGTGATTACTCTTCCTCACAAAACGGAATATTTGAGCACATAGTTTTCGCATAGATACGTGTCGAAATCACTATTTTATTGTTTTATAAATGTACGATAAACGAAAATAGCTTACGTGAAGAAATAAGACAATTCATACTGTGAGAAGATGCCAAGAGCTACTTCAAGATATCTATAAAAAGCACAAGAAAATGTTTTTGCAACTACAAAAAAATGCCGAAAATAAGGAAATTATTTCATATTTTTTATTTGTGTCTGCCATTGATTTTTTTAAATAACTATAGCTAGTCTACCTTAAAATTAATTAGCATAATACATTTCAGTTGTCCTTGTTAAATTTATTTTGCAAATAGTTTGGTGTATTTAATTAGTACATTTCAAACAGAGTAAAATATTGACTTTGATGTGACATTTTGAAAATCTATGCAATCTAAAATCATTTTTTATGAGGGAAAAGTCGCAGACAATGTTTACAAGTTGAACGGTTTGTGGTGCAAATATAAAATAACTAATTGCCTTGCGGCCAAGGCCCCTTAAGTCACATGAGTGGAATATCGATATTTCTTAAATCTGCCTTTTGTTTTATCTGCCGTAAGCGTTTTACTTTTGTTTGTTACATCAACTTTACATCTTATGGACGAAAAGCGTAAAAAATGTTCAAGAAAATATTTTCATTACATTTTGATAACATCGACGACTATTTTGACCTTAAGCTTATGTATTTATTTTGTTTAATTTTGAAATGTGTAGGAACAAATATATATTTAAAATCCCTAAAGTTTCTTAGATTAGTTACTAAAAATTAATTTTACAATTTTGTCAATTTTTTTCAGACTATTATTTTATGGCACAACAAAAAATTGTGTAATATGATAGAGATGTATAAAATTATTTTCTAGTCTTAAACACTTAAATGCCAATATTTAAAAAAAAAAAACTTATATTTGTAGTACGTGCACTAAGGATTGCAGCGAATTAGGGAAGATATTTATAAATATTCCCACCATATTAAGAATGTAATTTTGTTTGATACCCACCGTATTCCGTTTATGTTTCACACATGCAACGAGGATTAGCATTATGTTATTATAATTTTGATGTTTCAAACTGTTCCTAATACTCACTTGAACAGCGCACGTACACTGGCCATTAGGTACCTACATCATAACTTTATGAACTTTAAAAAGCGGTTCACGTTAAATAGGGCACTTTTGAAATTAACCTTAAAAAAACTGCCCATAGTCACTTATATAGACTGTTCTCTGTGAACTGAGCACTTTTGAAATCCCTGCTTACTATGTACTTGTATGCACATTTTATGTTTGTCCGCCATATGCAGAATTGACATTGCCATGGGCCTAATCCCTTTATTCGTGCGTCGGTTTAGTGAAACTGTGAAATAATTAGAGAATTATACAGATATGTTGCAGATGTGCTAATTCTTGCACTTATTTGTAATTAAAAAATACAGAAAGCAAAAGAAATAATTTCAGTACTCACAAACATTTACCCAGCACTTTTAATTCAACGTTAAGACGTGAAACTTCTTTCCCTCCGCCGCTGCCAACTTAAATGGACTCATGCCACTCAGTGTTCCCGTCATAATATTCTGAGGTGGGGGCAGTAACATTTTTCAAAGGTTGATTTCAAAAGTGCTCAATTAACCGTGAACAACCGAAATTCCATAGTACACGTTAACTTGCAGGCTGCTGGTTAAGTGGTCAGAGAATTAGTAAAAATAGTTCTTAACACTTGACGTTGTACTGCGAATGAAGTGTTTAAATTTATGGCCTATCAAGTTTTATACACATTATAATATGAATTTGCAGATAGTAACGCATTCACATTCCTAACAATTCCATGATTTCACATGGATGGCACATGAATAATTTTTAACACACCCACGTCAATGTTAATCTTATTTAGGGTGGAAGGACACAAATTGAGAAGAAAAGTATATCTTAATCATGGATTTCGAAAGTGCTCAATAAACCTTGAGCAGCATATACCAGTGGCGGAAGTATATAAAGGCAGAAAGTAGATACTAAAGCAGGGTTTCAAAAATTGTAAAGGGAACCGTGAACGAACTAAAGGCTGTTCAGAAACTCACTTGTCAGATTGCACACATAGTTTCTTTGGACCAATAGTAACACAAAAGCCCTAAATACTTATATCGGGAAACGCATTTTTTTAATCAAATAATTATGTTCAAAACTGCGGCGTACACCATCTGAAAAACAAGGCTGTGGGATCATGAGTGTAGGGCGAGTTACATAGGAAGTAGGCGCGTGACGCTGCGTATGTAATATTTTAGTGTCACACACCTACTTCCTATGCAACTTGTCCTACATGCATATCGCGCCACCTTGTTCTCCAGACGCCTCAATTTTGAACACAATTATTGATATAAAAAATACTTTTCTCGATATAAGTATTTAGGGCTTTCGTGTTACTATTGGTCCAAAGAAACTGTGTCTGGAGTTTGGGCCAAGAGTTTTAAAACACTCTGTATAGTTACAATTGTAATATGTAGGTTGTTACCACGATACACTTGAGCGTCTTGAATGAGATCGTTGCTGGGAATGGCAGATAACGATTATCCACAAATTTTCCGTTACTTTTCACGGATTAGGAGAGGCGACCAAGGGCAGATGTTCTCGCTAACAAGCCACCCCGTTAGGCGAACCTTGCCGCGTCGGGGATTAGAGTGTGCAGGAAAGTATGTTCACATCTTAAGAACGGACAAATCTTTCTCGTTTGACGCAGACACGTCTGTAAAATGAGCCCGACACACGGGATACCACGACGAAAACGGTTATGTTAACGTTCGCAGGGAGATCCATTCCGACACTACAACTTAGTGACTAATGTCACGATTGAAACAAACGTGGTCTCATTCGATCAAGTATACAACTACAAAGCGAGTATGACCTCGAGTTGGCACTGCGCATGCGTGTGGTGTGGGCAGGGGCAATTTTTGGCGTGGGCAAAAATTATCCGGGCGGTGCATCTCGCGACCCTTGTGTGCTAGCGCGCTGAATTTGGAGCCAAACTAAATATCTAGGATAGATCTGACGGTTTAAGCCACCAAAGGCAAATATTTATTTCCTTAACTTCCTTTTCATTTCCATATCTCAACGTAACGCAGATATATTCACAAAAAAAAATCTACAGTTGTGCTCCCTACACAGCCACACCCCGAATTTTTTTTTAACCGATGTATCTTGGCTAGGGTAAATGTGTACTTTACTTAGAACACTTCCTGTACCCGCGTTTTAATGCAACTGAGGTAAAACGTATATTATATATATATATATATATATATA
>NQII01015206.1:0-16759 GCA_002778355.1 Clitarchus hookeri | reverse complement strand
CCCCTTCTTCCAGCTGCTTCGCTACTAACACGCCGCGTTTGGGAACGAATCTGCGAACCAGCGAACTGAATCCCCGTCGCTCAACATGGTCGCCATTGCGAGACCGTTTCCATAATGGTCTGTCGGTGGTATCTTCACACTTCTTGATAAAAACCTTTGAGAAATCACCCCATGTATATGGTCCATTCACGATTACTTCCAACTTTTGTGATGCCCTGCTGAAGTTATACTTCCAGGGTATTCCTCCGCCCCCCGTGCGAACAAAGGTTAACCGAGTCTAGGAAATCACACCAAGCGGCACGGCACCGCATTCATGCGCACTTAATATAATCATGTTTGGCACGGGAACTATTTCTTGCTAGGCTTTACCAACACACCTATTTTCTCTGTTTTTACTCGTATTAATCAATTCAATAATTTTTCAGATAAAATTTCAGTAAGATTAATTTAACCAAAAATAAGGTACATTTACTTTAACACAAGTACAAGACGCTTGTGTTAAGTCGTATTTAGGAAACAGCCAAGCACGTAATACATGGGGTAATTTTGCAAAGGTTCTACTCAACCAAGAATAAGCTACAGGGTGTGTTGGGTTGTTTCCTGAATATGCCATATAACATAATTATCGCTTCTGTTAACATACACGTGTCTCATTTTTTGTTAAATTTAACTTTGCCGTATTTATATATTAATTATAAAATTTAATTTATGTAATGTAAATAAAAACAGAAAGTGTGTTGTTGGTAACGCTCGGTGAGAAATATTTCTCGTGCGAAAGTATTATTAAAGCGAGTGCGCACTAATGCGGCGCACCTTTCCTTTGGTGTGATTTTCTAGACTTAGTTAAACTTTGTTTACATGAGACGGAGGAAAGTAGAAGTTTAGCAGGGCTTCGGAACAGTCGGAGGCGAGCACGAATGGACTGCAGTTGGGTTATATTAGTGTCGGTATATACCGTCTCACTTGTACACTGAAGAGCCAAAAAAAACTGGTACACCTGCCTAATATCGTGTATGGCCCCCGCGAGCATGCAGAAGTGCCGCAAGACGACTTGGCATGGACTCGACTTATGTCTGAAGGTATGCAGGAGGCATTGAAATCTGCGCCAATTTGAGAAAGGGTTGCACGTCTGTCACGTTTAATGATTCTCGTCAGTCGTCGTTGTCCCGTTCTTTCACGATCTTTTTCCGGCCACAGCGATGTCGAAGATGTGATGTTTTACCGGATTCCCGATATTCACGGTACACTCGTGAAATGGTCGTACGCGAAAATCCAAATTTTATCGTTACCTCGGAGATGCTATGTCCCATCTCTCGTGTGCCAAGTATAACACCAAGTTCAAACTCACTTAAATCTTGATAACCTGCCATTGTAGCAGTAGTAACAGATCTAGCAACTTTGCCAGACGCTTGTTGTCTTATATAGGCGCTGTCGACCGCATCGCGTTACTCTGATTAGTTCCATACTTCTGTTATTTGCCATACGCACGCCTATACCAGTTTTTTTTTTTTTTTTGCTCTTCAGTGTATAATAACTACATTGACAAAACGGAGGAGACGTCTAAAAATTAAGCAAATATTTTCCAAATAAAATAGTTAGCATTAAAATATAATTTGAACTTGGTCTCGACAACGTGCAGCAATGCTTATATGGCGTTTGCTGGTGCGGCAGCTAAGTTAAGGCGGTGACTTACCTAACGCTTGAACTGCACGCCAGCGTGTTTGTAAACACGTGTTCGACGAGATTATCAAACGTGTCGCCAATATGTTTTAACTACGAAAATAAAATATACTCCAAACGAGGACTGAACTGTGCTTTAAAGATAATACGCCTGCTCTAGAGATCATTTTAGAGCCCTCGAACGTCGTTAAAAACTGGTTTTTTAAGGACCGGCGTTTCTTGAGACACGCTGCCCAGACACAAGCGAGATAACGGCAAGAGCCTGCATTGAACCTTGGCACACTCTTGCCCTCAATAAACCGACAGTCTCCGCTTAATGTACCGTAGTTACAGAGCGTCTAACTCTTATACTGCAGTGTGCGGTGTAATGGACATATTCTCTCTATCTCTCTCTCTCTCTCTCTCTCTCTCTATCTCTCTCCAATACAAGACTTCTGTCGTTAACGCTGTCCTTGTTCCCGTGTGCACTGTCGCCTGATAAGTTATCTTTTTGCAGCCTCAGGAAATATGCCGTTGCGTGCGTGCCATGCAATCACAATGATGGGGTTTCTCACAGGTTTCCTTTTTCAAAGGAACTGCTTAGCTTGTGGCCTTAGTTGGGTTATTAATCTGCTACCATAATCACTGCTAACAAAAGGAAAATAAATTATTTAAAACATATGCATGCTGAATACAAAAGGCCAATAGTAATTATATGAATAATGAGAACATGTGACTAATAGTTATTATATGTCCCAGAGGGGAGTAAAGTAAGTAATTCCACGAGTGGTATTTAGATTGCTTGATATATTTTTAATGCAATTTAACATTATAACTTTTGCTTTCATAATAAAGTAAATATGAATGACATGATGAAAATAAAAAAAGGGGGCCCCTTTACAAATAAGGTTTACTATATGTGCGTATTTAAATGCCAGGACGTTAATATTTTAGTGAAAACAAGGCATTAAGTAAGCCAGAGATTTGGCGAAACAAAGTTTTCATGATTTGAATAAATTAATGATAGTGCGTTTCTCTTTTTTTGTGACTGCTGAAAGTTCACAAACTGTGGGTTCAAACAAATTGAAGATGGCCGTTCTTCTGTGAACGTGGCTGGAGTCACGAGTACCCCGTCACCGCTACCGGGCTAGGCTGCGAAGCTGCAGTCTTCCCCATAGTACAGGTACTCAGGTAACAATTGGGGACTGTCAAAATGTTATCGGTGACGCTGAGCGACTAAGATAGCGAAACAGCGAGGAAGGCTCTACACTACACGCAGCGCCACGAAGACACAGCACGCCGGCTCAGAGCCTTGGCGCGTTGAGGCGATGACGCCCTTGATGCTCGCAGAAGTGTCGCCCTTATAACTCGCACGCTTCTTAACCTCGAGTTTTGAAATATCTCCAAGTGAATGACCGCCTAACTAGCGCGTTTGCCCGCTCTTGAGGCCAAGAAGCGTGGGAGCGATAAGGGCGACACTGCCACGCGTGTCCAGTGCGCCATCGCCACTAAGCGCGAGGCTGTCAACTGGCGCGCACTGCGTGTACCCGTGGAACTACCAGCGGTGACCCTGTTATTTTATTGGTTGAAAGTCTGTAGGAAGATTCACTGCAAGGACCTTGAGTAGTTTTGCGTGTATTTGACGCGTATATCTGAAGATACAGCGCTTTTGAAAAAGCCGTTTTTATAGCCATTTTGGAGTGCTCTGAAGTAGTGTTTCTAATATGCGTCACGTCCTGAAAGCACCTAACAGCCCTCGTCTGTGTGTGTACTTCAAACACACCGCAACGTGGTACAAGCGCCGGGTAACTACGACAGACTTTATGATGGCGCCACGGGCGAGCGGAGGAGATATCAGTCGCCTAGAGTTCTTCCAGGGAACCACTTCCGAAGATGATTATCTAATCGCTTTGTAGGGGCCGCAGTGCAGCAGTGGCTAGAGTGCTCGCCTCCTCCTCCCCCCGTCCCACTAGGTCAACCGGTTTCAATTCCCGGCGGAATCGCTCCCGGATTTTCACACGTGGGAATCTTGCCGGACGATACCCGCTGGTCGGTGGGGGTTTTTTCGGGTGTATCCCTTTTACCTCCGCCCCTGCATTCTGGCATACTCGCCCTCGCTTCGTCCCTGCTTGGGAGTTCAACTTGCAAATTTCACCTCTCGTACCGTTATGCTTTCAAAAATATAATTTCTGCCTGTTTTTACTCGTGACTAGCCTTATTTGAACTCCTCAGATCCGTGAAATAATTCGAATTACAGATGTAGGACATTATTGAGAATATTCGACTTAAGATTATTTGGTTTAAAGTGCGCTGCAGGTCGAAATTTGCGACTTGAGTCACAGTTTTCCCTGTAGTTCATAATGATTCTCCCCGGCCACTTTTCAAATTTCTCGGCTTCCGCATTAAATTTTTTCTTAACTTTTAGCAATCCTACCGCTGCCTTTATAGTTGAGTCTGACACGCTTAACATTTATGGACTCGCGATAAAATTTAATTTCAGATTTGTTGCCTAGTTTTCCGCTTATTTTTTTCTCTGTTCCTATATCAAATAAAGCAGAAAGCTACATGTATTTTTCCAGCTGCATTTGTTTTTATCAAAATTATGGGGTATTTATAAATATAGAATATGCAAAAAAGTATGAAAGTAACCATTATGTACATAAAGTTAGGTACATTGCATACCGTAACATGTGGGGCCAACTTCGGTGTTGGGCAATACAGAAACGAAGCGAAGAAAGTTTATATGGGCACCTTTGTTGGCGTTGTTTCCAAATTACTCCCAAGGGATTCCGCTAATTCTGGCTCAACAACTCAACCTGATATTCTGCAAACTATATCGCACGGAAATGGCAGACGTGCATCTGAACGTGTTTTCCAAATGTCCATCTACCAGGTTAGCAACTTAACAAGCCGTGACAAAACGTAAAGTGCCATTTTACACTGCTGAGGTTCAGTGATAGCACAGAACCTACTTAGTAATGTCAGATTCACACTCGGAACTTTTTCATTTTTTTTAATCGACGCATGACTCAAGATAGATTTGACCTATTATTTGAAATCATTTATGATGATGGTCACAATACTTTATCAGAGATCCAAGAAGTATTTACCAACATTAAGAAGTTTCAGATTATCGTTACGAAAGCTTTTTCAGTCAATATGTTTTGTTTTGTGGACATCGTTGGCAATCGCAGCTAATAATAAAATTTGTGTCGTGAATTGTTCAAGTGTTCTTTTGAACTTGACAGACAAAAGGAGGCTGTTAAACCTGCATTGGCTTTTATTTGTTATGCGTGATTTTTTTTTTTTGTAGTGTTAAAGACAAATACATTTCAGACGGACATTCGAGTGATTGCGTAAACCTATATATCTTTCCTTCAGAAAGTAGGCTACAGATTAGGACGTGGCTTGCAAATTAATTTTAATTAGCTTATAAAGGGCAGTCACCCGCTGCTTGATTGTCAATATAACTTAAAACGGCGAGGTCCGCCGATAATGTCTTGGCGGTGTGGGTCGTAGTAATTTTCAGCAAAGCTGGCAAAGGCTTGTCATTGTAAAGTGAGTTTTTTAAGAAATCAACTTTTGAAAAAATAATAATAGATTTCCATTTACACGGACATGCAGCCTGCTAGTTAAGTTGGCAGTGAATTAAGGAAAAAATAGATCCTAGTCTTGGCCGTTGTATTCCGTGTGTGTTTTCGAGGTTATGGCAGATTAAGTTTAAAGTGTTTCTGCTTTAAACATATCATAGATCACGAGATGGCATTTTATTTACACACAATGCTCCCAAGTGGTTCAAGTTTTCATTTGATTGGCGCTTGAAGTCGTTACACCCGTGGTGATTTAAATGTTGCATATGGCGAAACAATACCAAATAAGAAGAAAAAAGTATATCATGAGGAGGACTTTCAAAAGTGTTCCACTAACCATGAATAGCCTTCGGGGTTACTCCGCGGCCGGCAAGCCTCGTCGCACTGGCCCGCTGACAAAACATTTTATTAGTGGTTATATATATATAATTAAATTGCCGAAATTTAACGTGGGCTGTAAATATCACCAGCGGAAAGTTTATAAAGGCTGTTGTTCATGATAAAGTGAGCACTTTAGAAAGCCGTGTTTAAGATCTACTTTTATGCACATTCTGTGTTCTTCCACTGTATGTAAAATTAACATTGGCAAAGGGCCTGGTCACTTTTTTCATGCGCCGGCCGAGTTAAATTGTGAAATTATTAGAAAAAGAGGTATTTTACGATTTTTTTCTATTTGATAAATTAATATATGTTGAAAATACATAGTCAAGCAAATGATACCATTATAGTCAGATATTTTCCTAAAACTTTCAATTCAACTTCAAGACACGGAACTACTTTCTCTCCGTCGATACCAACGCGTGCCAGACGGTGGGCCGTTCAGAAAGGACGTAGTTAGGGGCGGTGACATTTTCCAAGGGTTGATTTCGAAAGTGCTCACTTTATAGTGAACAGTCTTTAATAAAATTATACGTGAAGATACAATAAACGAAATATTGTAACTAAATTACTAAGTATAAGTGAACCACGACTTTGTTACAAGTGTGGCACGTCGAGCGTTGTATGGGGTATTCACGGTAAGTGCGCACTTTAGAAGCCCTCTCATTTGGCATAACAGTCGATGAATATATTTTATTTTAGCCTTAGACGTTAACTTCAGGGTGCGGTGGAATATATACACGATGTGTTTATCACTCTTGCCAATATTTAGTTTAAAAGATTGTTAAAGGATAAAAAAAATGGCTGGAAGGAAAAAAAGTGCTCACTTCACCGTTAACAGCCTGTAATTATTCGTAAGTGGTCAGGTAGAAAAACTGAATTGAATTGTCCTGGACTAATGGAATTTCGGAAAGCGTCTTTGGCGTGAATTCCTGCGTTCGGACGTTGGTCGACCTTGACTTGTTCCTTCTGCTGGGCAGTGCGTACTACGGGACGGCCCCCACCCCTGCTTCCTGGAGTGCTGGCGGCGAAGGTCTCCGAACCACGGCAGCACCCCCCACCCCGCATGACGCAAGGCGGCGGCCGTGTTGCGCGCGGGGCCTGGTCAAAACTGTGTGTGCGCGGCGGACGGACTTCAGACGCGGTCTGGCTGCGGTTCTGGTCGGAGGTCCTCGCTTCAGCACGAGTAGCAGCTCCGTGCCAACATGGCCGCCGCCCGATCTTCGCTGGCGCTCTTCGCCTTCCTGCTGTCGACCGCCCCGGCGCTCGGCTTCGTCGAGGAAGGTAGGCCCTTCGCTTCAAGGGTTTCGGACCCCACACAATTATTTCATAATTGCACCGAGCGTTGTTCAACTAGTGCGCATTTTATGCGATGAAATTTTCCTCAACATAATCTAATGCCGTGGGCTACAGCTTGACCTATGTAATCACCAAAGAACAGTTCATACATTAATTTATTTTTATTCGAGGAAAATGTTCTCGCATACAATACTTGAGGTTTGGACTATGTTTGGTACAAATATAAAATTTTCTGGGGTCAGACACCTTTAATTGGGCTGCCCTAGTGTGGGTATGGTGGCACGAAAGGAAAGTTTTTTACGTGTTAAAAGATTTTTTTTTAAGTCATCTGCCATCTTTACCGATATCGCCTTCAAACAAAAACAGATACCCAGGCCACATTTGCTGAGCAGTTTCTTGAAAAATTATTTCTATCCTGAAAATTGTGGGTAAATCAGGATTTATAGACTTGATCTCCGAAAAACAAGTTTTTTTAATAATTTACTCTAAATTGCTCTTGTAGCATGGTTACTCTGCAAAGGGCACAGGTGTTTGAAAGCGATATCGTGAAATGTGGTTGAACGTGTAAAGTTTTATTTTCGCTCGCCTACTTAAATGTGTTTAGCGGCCCGGGAGCAATCTTGCGATAAGGACGAGACTGACACACGTGCCTAGTGTCCCGTAACCCCTACACGCTAAGCTGGCGTGCAGCGTTTGTCTGCCGCGTGTAATTTTGGACCCTATCACTTTATTGCTGGGAAGTGTGAAGCGAAGTTCAGTGCAGGTCACTGTAATTACTTAGCGTGTTTCCAACCAGTATATTAGAGATACAGTGTGCCGTTCTTGGCTACGTTGCGGGGCTCTGAAATAGTGTTCGTAGTTCACGTGATGTATAGTACTATTCATACCTCGTCTGAAGTGTTTCGTACATCGGTATAATGGGAACACGTGGTAATTCCGTAAAAAATGGCGGATTTATAACAGCGCAAGGTAGGCTGCCTCCTTAAGGTTCCCATATACCTGAAGCTGCTTTGCGCGTTCAAGGCTAAACATCGAGGGAGCGATAAGGGCGACAGTAACACGCACGTCTAGCGCCCCATCGCCCCTATGCGCATTAGAAATGTTAAGTGTAGAAACGCCGGATCTGTTTATTAAAACTTCTCTCTGTAAACATTTATTGTATGTATCCGTGAAAAAATATCACATTCATTAAGGTAAAAAGATATGTTACTATTAATTTTAATGCATTGGGCATCCAGCAATTGCTATACACTTCATAGAAATTGTGCCCTCAAAAGCTTTCATCCCTTTTATATTTCAGTGAGAGGAACTGGTTTCTTAGTTTGAGCTGCATTTTTGATTGTCTCAAAGTTTCTACGCAGCGACTATTGCGATATTGTCAGAATTATAGATTCCAACCTACACCAATATGATACGTTGAAGTCTGCAGGCTTGCGGAATGAAAAGAAATGCTAGTAATTTTGTTCGGTTCACATGTTAATGTCTTTATGCATAGCGTCGTTACTTTATCTAGTGATACTCTTCATAAGAAAATTATGAGTGTTTGGAGATAACGTTAGAAAATTCTAACAAGGCCACGTCTTCGCTCAAGTGCTTGCGGAGATACTAAATTTTTTTGAGCTAACCATAAAGCGAAAATACTTAGTTCATTTGAAAGTTTCATCAGGGTAATGGAGCAGTTGTTTTTGCAGAGTTTTGATAACCACTCACATGAAATACACCTAAGCATTTCAGTCTCCCATCTACAAATAGAGCGGGATTTGTAGTTCAGTATTTTAGTAATGTACTGCCACGTTGAAAGCTTCCTTTTATGTAAAGAGGATAAACAGGGTCCAATATGTGAGGACTTGCAAAGTTTGTAGCAATTACCTTGACCCGTATTTGTCTGTATATAGATGCAAAACTACTTGGTAAAAAATACCACACTGTGGTCGAACCTAATAACCGAAAGAGAGTCTAGCTTTTAACCGCATGTGTAAGACTCTGACACTCCTTAGGCATCTTAAAATCTAAAGTAACTTCCAATATGGTTTTAGTGTCCTTTCGGTATTTTCCAGGGGAAGCATATCGTGAAACCGAATCTGAAAACCGGCCCGGGATTTGTCAAGGTAATGTGCTGGCATCATCGAAAATTCAGTCTGCAATTTATTTTCTATACTGTAAAAATTGTGCTTCCGGTATTTGTTAAATGATCCATGTAAATTCGCGCCCACTTGACACGCATGTCGTATCTTCTCGGATGTTGCTGCTCGAAGTAACTGTCACTTCGACCTGTCACAGTTGCACGTAGTTTTAACTGCACCGTCGCGCTTTGCACGTGGATAAGCACGTGAGCTGCTGTCCTGCGTAGTCAGCTCCACTGGCACAAGTGGCGCTGCACTCGGTGGTGTAGCTAGACATGGGGGTGAGGTTTACACAGGGGAGGGGGTAATGCCGACATTAGCTGTGCTAACGTCTTAATTAGGATTTATTGTAGAAAAAATTACTTCTGAACATAATACAGTGCATTGCTATTTACAGCGATTACGTTTTTTAAATCCTAATTGAAAGCGTATTAATAAATTTCGAACCTTAGGGTAAAAAGGTGCAGGGGTTTACAAGCCGTAATATCCCTTCCTCGGGCTGCACTCTAACGGTAATACACGAAAAAAAACCAAGCAAGCTGAGTTAGCAGAAATGCTAATCGTATGCCACCAGCAATTTAATTTTTAACGAGTGCTAGCACAAACGTTCTTTAACAATGGAAATGCTACTCTTTTGAGGGTAGATTTTAAAATAAAAGTTAAGGAATCTGCAAGTTTTTTTTCTCTTCATATACAATTGCAAAACAGTATGAACGCGATGTCAAGCAGTAGAGAAGATTGCTGCGAAGTCTTTTGCACAGAGTGCGGAGGACAGCCAATTTTATCAGTTTGCTGAAGGCACTAGCCATCTTCGTAGGGTTTTTTAGTATCGCCACTATGCAGCGTGTTCAGTCTAGTGGCAGTAGTTTTAAATATTTTGACAATTTTGACTCCAATATAAATTACATTAGTGGAATTCCATTGAAGAGCAATTTGTAAACATATTCCAATACAAATTGAATCTACAGCAGAAACTGTCCGCGCGGAGGGAGGGAACTCAGATCGCAAGTGGAAGGACACCACAGGTCTGTACTGGTGTGCAGCCATTAGTCTTATCGCAGGTTGTCTGACACGAGTGTAGTTGGCTGAGAGATTCGACTACGCATTGCGTGCATTTCACGGTGTTCCTGATGCCTGGAAGACGACTGTGAACACCAATCTAACAGTTAAAATGACTTTGAGCACGACAGTATAGCGAGATTCGGAGGGTGGCTGGACGTTACGCAGGTCTGCCACTCACTTGGGGTGTGACGTATCAGTGGTCCATCGGTGGGGGAGAAGATGGGCGACGGAGGGACCCCCACAGCCGCCTGGCCACACCAGTGCTACCTCGCTGCACTGACGAGCGCCTGGACAGGATTGTTCGGGCCGCCCTGATGGAACGGCAACCGCACGTGCAATCAGAGTGCAATCATTGTGGCACCCATATGTATGCACGATCAACAAACGATTGTTGGAGGTAGGTTTACTTTCTCGTGCTCCTCCGGCATATTTACCACGCGGTACTTGCTCATTGTCGTGAACATGTCCGATGGTGCCGGGAGAAAGTGCTGGAGAGGCACATTAAGCGCAGCTGTGTTCAGTGCAGAGTCGTTTCTGCCTTGGGCAAAGTGATGGCCGTGTTAATGTTCGTAGACGTGCGGGTGAGTGAAACAATTCACCGTATGTCCTAACTCGCTATACCGGACCCACACCTTTGACTATGGAATTAGGGGGGTGGGGGGTCGTCACCAGGTAAACATCCCAATAGTTTCTGGTATTCATTCAAGGGAGTCTTACATCTGAGACGTCAATTCTGCCTTCGGACCATACCTTGACACTGCAGTAACAAATATTCCAGCACGATAACGCGCGTCCCCATATTGCTAGGGCAACATGGCCTCCTCTTAACGGTGTACACACATGCTACCCTGGTCCGCTAGATCTCCAGGGCCTCATCGAGAACGTGTGGAACATGAGTGGCGCGGCGCCAGACATCCAGCTACGCCAAAAAGTACAGCGAGCTTGGTGTACTGTGGAGACACATTAGTCATTTGTGTAGCAGGTTACACGTCAGTATTGCAGCATGTGTGGCCGCTCGGCGTTTCATCTAATGTTCTGTATGACCCACGTACTTGATGTTTTGATCAGTCACGCATACCACCTTCGCGTGTACGAACTTTGAGGCAGATAAGTGTAGGCGTTTCTAAGGGTATTTCCACAAGTGTAGTTCAACGCTCGAATAAGGAAGCGGCGCTTGACATTGTGCTGAGAAATATAAGTTACATACACCACTCCTTCACAGGCCCTCCAAAGTAAGCGCGAGCTTAGTTTTTGAGGTACTGTGCTTTCTTACAAGTGATTGTTTCTTGCCGGGTTTATTAAGAAGTGACAGTAGACCAGTGAAGAATTAAATTGTGAAATTGACGCTCTTTCTAGAAGCAAGCATCGCAATATTCCCGAGATTGTTAGTGCTTTGGGCGAAGGGATGCAGCAGTATGTTATGGTAGTTATAACCTAGAGCTATTCACGTGTGTGTAACTGCAACGTGAGTGCTTGTTCAGTAAGNAGCAGTATGTTATGGTAGTTATAACCTAGAGCTATTCACGTGTGTGTAACTGCAACGTGAGTGCTTGTTCAGTAAGTCAGTACAGTGGCGACCACATGCTCTGGGCAGCTGTGCCGCAGTGAGACTGGTAGTTTTTGTCGATGTGGTTGGTCGACCTACTTTCCCGGCGTGGTCGTCGTATGTCCCAGTGGCAGTCCCCACGGCCTCCCTTCCCTAGCGTTCATCAGGAGTCTGTTCTTTCCCTCGCACATTCTGTGCAACATCGACGACTACTAACATATCTGTGCCAGAACAGTATCCCGTGGGAAATGGAGACAAAAATCGGGGGCTGAATGTACTTTTTTCTAGTAAGCCGATGTCGCCAGAGCTTTCTTTTATCGTAGTCGCTTAGTGTGGATGTCTTCATACCATCGAAGATTGATGCCCTAACTTGGTGCTTCCTTGCTCGAAGGACCGCCACTCAGTATGAATCTCCTCCCCCGAAGATATCATGTTAAAACTGTATTTGCGTGTTTCATATAAATTAAATTTATTTTTGTTTATACCTATATTAACGTTTCGCTTATAATTGTCAGATTACTCAAGTGATATTTGACATAGGGATTTAAATCAAAATTAGCTGGTAGGTATTAGACCCTTCTTCAGAAGAAAAGGCGTAGCATTTAGACTATTTTCATATTTTACCGTGCGCTCTTTCCCGTCAACAAAATAATTTTAATATTTTAAAAAATCTGCGGCGCCTTCATTTGTAATGACTTATTAGCGATAAGTCAGACAAGTCAAATTTTGTAAAGATGATGGCACCTTAGTAAATCAAAGTTGACACTATACTAGTGGAACATTCCTAGGACGTATATATCCACCCCCCTTACTTTATCGCGTAATGTCAGAAAATTGGGTGTGGTTTGTATAAAAAGTCTGTGAAAGGTTGTTGCAGTCTGTGGACCGGAAAATAAGTATGGGAGGGTGATTTCAGGAAATGCTAAACCCTTTATAATTTGATGTGATATGCAGTTTATAATTGTGCGAATCATAGTCAGGCGAACAGTGTGGATATACCGGTTTGCGCACCAGCTCTAGAAGAGGGATTTTCATCAGTGCAATTTACAGCCAGAATAAGAGCACGTTGATGGGGAGGGGGAATGTTTGAGGTGGTAACTAGCTCGTTTCGTCACTACGGGGAAAGAGTATATTAGATACGTGAAGTTCACGCGGTGGAATACACTAGTTAAGAATTTGTCGAATGCTGCAGAGCGAATCGTGTATTATCGCAGAAGAGGAAGAGAGAATGTCGACGAGAGGTAATTTGTCGCTAGTGGCGTTGGAGTTGAGCGAGAAGGAAAGCAACGAGCGGAGAAGAACTCTGTTAAGCAGGAACCAGAAAGCGCATATACAGGGGAACGCTTCACACTAGTATTCTGTGTTCGTGCCAGGTTTTTTTAGTGTCACATCATTTGAAAAAGTTACATTAGTTTCTTTTTGCCGTAAATGAGACAAAAATTTAATTAGTTATTAAAATATTTTTTTCTTAAAATAAAGGAAGCAAAGTATTTTTAAACCATTAACATAAATTTGATCGAGGGTCCAAATTTTTGGACCCTGAAATATGAAAAGTGAATTTTTGACTTTGTACTATTTTGACTTTAAATTTTATCTTTATTAGTTAAAATTAAAATACGGGTGAAACAGCTTACAAAATTACCAGGAAAATATTTTCATGACATTTTAATGGAATTGAGCTGTAGACACATTTTGTTATAGTTAACGATTGGCAAAATAAGATATAAATTTAAGCTTCTTGTAGAAAAGGTTTTTTTTAAAGTAATTTTTCATTCTAATGCTTTTTGCAGAAAAATAAGCAATACGCATACTCTTGAACACACTAAGGACCATGACTGTAACAAACCCTCATGAAAATTAATTATGCACAACTTAGTGAATACAGCAGGTAGCTTTTCGCTGCAATAGCAGTGTTCAACCTGTAGGCAGTTATTCCAGGGAATATCTCGTCACTACGTAATGACGCGCAGACTGTTTAATTCGTTGTCACCACACAGGTAATTATTTATTGGTAATTTCCCGCTGTATAGAAAGTTCATGAATTAGTTCAGTCCTCGTGTTGTAGTATAGACAATGCCTCATTTAGCGGAGATATAATTGGTATTTGGGGAAGCTCTATACAAGCAAATATTTTTATCTTGGGAGACATTGACTTTTTTTAAGATGCAGCAGGACAAGGAAATATCTATCCTAAATAAGTTTTTTTTTTCCCCCTGAACGGAGGGTCATCATGGGCCTTTGTACCGGGGGAGGAATGTGGCAGTAGGAGGTGTGCGATTTTTCACAGCAAATAAGAGCGGAGTTCCAGTGGCGACATTGTCCTTTGAGTATCTAAGTTTAGAGTTTGGGGCCGCTCTCTCAGTACCCTGCTATTCGCAAATACAGACCAGCTTAACTAATACGGCAGTATTTGGCGTCCATAACAGAAGAAAGGAAATGATTTCCTGTACTACTAAAGATGTTTTTTTATTAGACTATTTACAGTACATTTCTGATGTGGCGATTTTGCCTTGCAGAAATTTAATTTTCAGCATAAAGGTTGCATTTATCGACTTGCGCAGCCATACCCCCCGCCCCGGCAACTCTTTCTCGATATTTCTTTCTCTCTGAATTTTCATTTTGCGCTTTTCCTTCAGACACCAGAGATGGGTGCCTTTTATCAGCCTATAGGTGGAAACTGGTATATAAATTATGTTATCGGCAGCAACAGTAGGCGTGTGGCGTGGTGTCAGAAGCTCGGAGATACCCCGCCCACGGCGGCTACACACACTTCTTTCGTGCACTTGTCCAAGACGTAGTGGTTTAGATTGGTGGCAATTCCAGCTTCCCACGCTGCCAGCCCCAAAAACCCCTACTCGGGCGGTATGCTGGGCCAACGTACACTTGTCAGTGACCTTGTCCACGATGTAGCTTTCAAACCGCTGAGGCCAGTCTGCAATCTTACGTCGACGTATCCGAATCTCTGCGTCAAGTGGTCACATTGACGCAGTCCGAATATGGTCTACAAATTCGTTGCCAGGAAGCGATCTTTCAGAATATGACAAGATTGCAGTAAATTCGGCACATTATTTGATGTTACGTAGTGATTTCGATATAGCTGAATTATTGATTATTTAACGTTTGCGAGCTGGGTGGTTTGAATATTAATTTTCCTTTATGGTACAGGTCCTAGCTTTATTTTAAATAAGTCCGCCAACAGCCATCCAAGCATTTTCTTTTAACTTAAGTCCTTAGAAGTTCAAGTCTTCATATTAAATAGTTCAGACCGAACGCAGCATGTTGGTCTTGAGAAAGCCCACCTTGCACGTCCGTTGTATACATAACTTAAACGCAAAAGTATCTGTAGTCCCTTTTTCTATCCTCTTGAGACAACTTGGGACAGAATTCAGTTATCTGAATACTTTGACTTGGGACACGGGAGGTTGGACCAACGACATGACGTCAGAGGATCACGTGCACCAATCAGCGTGTCCTTGTTGCCCGAGGGCTGACTTCAGAAGTGCGGACAGGCTAAGAGTAGAGTGTTGCTGCCATCCAATGAGGATTTGTCAGAGTTTTGTCGAGGAAGTGGATCTTGCATAATGCGGATGTAGTATGTTCATAGTGTTCTCTTGGACAGCTGGTCGNAGAGTTTTGTCGAGGAAGTGGATCTTGCATAATGCGGATGTAGTATGTTCATAGTGTTCTCTTGGACAGCTGGTCGCGGCAGAAAATTTGTACTGTGCACAGTAAAAATTTCCTGTGCTTATTACAAACAGTTCTTTGGAAATTAGTTTCCAAAGATTTTCTTGTAACTACAGATACAATAGTGTGTTTACAACACACTGTTTTAGAAAACATACAAAATTGGTTATGTAGATCGATATTTATAATAAACTCTAAGTTTAAATCACTTGCTTGTTAAAACTTAATATTAGTTTTGTCACGTTCCCGGCTAAGGTTTTCTAGACATTTAGTCTACATTGTTTGTAGTGTTACAAAATGTGGCGACCAGTTTCCGAAGAATTCCTTGCACAAATACAGAATTTTTTTACAGTATGTAATCAAAGAATTTTCTCCAGCTCGCCACTAAACTTAGTCTGCTCGCGATATCTTCACACTTTATGAATCTAGCCTTTGAAGAATCACCCCATGTGGGACGTGTGTGCTTTCCTAAGCATGCAATGTATCATAAGCGTTTTATANTCTAGCCTTTGAAGAATCACCCCATGTGGGACGTGTGTGCTTTCCTAAGCATGCAATGTATCATAAGCGTTTTATAATTCTATTGACATTAGAGTATCTTATGTTTGGTTAAATGTAACTTAAGATACCTTTACACTAATATTAATTCATAACTAGCTGTACCCGCGGCGACTGCAGAATTATTGTTTAGGTAAAATTATATATATANTCTAGCCTTTGAAGAATCACCCCATGTGGGACGTGTGTGCTTTCCTAAGCATGCAATGTATCATAAGCGTTTTATACTTCTCTTGGCATTAGAGTATCTTATGTTTGGTTAAATGTAACTTAAGATACCTTGACACTAATATTAATTCATAACTAGCTGTACCCGCGGCGACTGCAGAATTATTGTTTAGGTAAAATTATATATATATATATATATATATATACATATGATACCACGGAGTTTTTTTTTTAGGTCTTTTTATTATACACGATTCTTTACTACACGACATTGTTCCATCTTTAACCGTTTAGACAGCGTATTGCAAGAGCGCGCACGAGGCAGTCTTGATTCACTATTATAGTCGCTGCTGATTCCTTATGTTACTTTATGTAACAAAATATTATACTAAAGCCTGGCCAGAGAACAAAGCTATGAATGGAAAAAAAAAAACTCTTAATTCGGATAAGTGGTTCTCGAGTTATAAGCGCACTGCCAGACAGAGAAGTTTAGTTTTATAACGTGTATAAATGTGAATAAAAACAGTGAAAATAGCGGTTGGTAATGCCTAGTAGTGTTTCTCGTGCAAAATAATACTGAACTGAATGCGCTGCGTTGTCGCTTTGGTACAATCGCCTAGACAACTGGCTACTTGTTGCACAAGGTTATATTTGATCGGATCTGTATCCTGTGAGACTCTGTGCTCGATGGT
>NQII01015205.1:0-14778 GCA_002778355.1 Clitarchus hookeri | reverse complement strand
TTCAGGTGTTTAAAAGTGTCCAGCAATTGGCGGGGAGAAGTTATTGTAGTTCCACGGGGCCTGTCTGCCCACAATTGCACAAGTTATCACATGCTGTATTTCTCCCCGACGTAAATTTGTATCCATTACGATACCGCATATCATGAATAATACACCACACAAGTGTGATACAGCCACTTTCTGATGGGAAGTCACGTCCTGTTTTTCGAGATATTTCTCCTCACATGATTCCTGTATCACCAGCACAGTGCTATGTGGATGGGGCCGCTTGCAAAGTTCTTTTGTTCTTTTCCAACATGACAGACAACCAATGCCCTGCTAACACCCTACTTTCATCATGGTGGGAGACTTCCCCCATTCCAGACAAGTTACTATATTATCCCTTGTCACGATGGGAGACCCCCAATTCAAAGAGTGACACCACAGAGTTCACTTCGTCTGCCTGGGATGAATCCGCTGGAGAATGCCTGAAAAGCCACATCATCCATCACTGCAAGTCAACAATGATGAAATTGTTTTACTTTGTTTATTTTCTTTTGCTAGCCAAGTCTGCTTTCTCAGACTCACAGAATAGTCAGTTAGTGAACTAAGTGTTGCATTGTGTTGCTTACTTATAAATTAGTAAATACTCTAAACTTAATTATTTTTGTTCTTATTTATTGTTTGTGAGTTGTTTAACTGCTCTGTCACCACATGATCATTATTGGAAAACTGCTATGAGCAACGAAAATCCCAAAAAATTAGAAAAAAAAAATCTTTTGGAAATAATCTATAATTACGGGAAATCATGGAAACCAAAATCTAATCCACAACAACAAACTTTTTCAGAAGACATTTAAAACTCAAGGAAATTAACGAAAAATCACTGAAAATCAAAAAATTCCTAAATCTTTTAAAAATGAAAACGTAAAGATAGAAATTGATGTTCGACAATTACAAAAAAAAAGTGGTCATCAATATCATCTTTGCAGATATGAAAANCGTAAAGATAGAAATTGATGTTCGACAATTACAAAAAAAAAGTGGTCATCAATATCATCTTTGCAGATATGAAAACTCTTATTAGGTCGTAAGAATATCTTTGAAGGTAATTTTCTAGTTTAGGGGCTTTTCTGAAAATAATAAAAAAAACTCCAGAAAGTGGTATATTTCGACTCTACTAATAACGTAGAACACGAATATACTAGGGGCATTAACGTACGACGAATTTCCTAACATGTACCCACCTAACCTAACAGAACCTAACTCCACGATGGGTGAATCACTATTTTACGTTTTTAAACTAACCTAGGATTGTACGGCTCTAAACTAACCTAGGATTGTAAGGTTGTACAGTAATATAAGATTATACAATATTAAAAAAATCTCCGATCAACACCCTACAATCACAGACTACATGGGAACCCTATAATCCTACGTTATTTTAAATAACTACAATCCTAGGTTAGTTAAAATCGCTACAATCCTAGGTTAGTTTAAAAATGTAAAATAGTGATTCACCCATCGTGGGGTTAGGTTCTGTTCGGTTAGGTGGGCACATATTATACAATTAGTCATACGTTAACTACGCTACTATAGTCGTGTTCTGCGTTACCTACGAATAATCCAAGGTTAGTATAGAAAGAATGTGAAATTGTGCTGTATAAACGTCCGGAAAAAGCCTTGTTTGACTTACGTAATATAACTACATTTGCACGTTAAGCTACCGGATAGGATTTGTGGGTTTCACACTAAACTACGAATTTAGGATTTTAGGGATTTAAAGGAACGTAAAACCCACACAAATAATATAAATGCACTCACCAATGTAGGCGGGTTGTACATACTCTTGTCAACGGCCCATTCAACGTCAGATCACTCGATGAAATCACAGTTTTCACGAAGCACCACATACGCGAATATAACGCACTGAAACACTCATTTACAGCCGAATATATATACAGAAGCACTCGTTAATAGGCTAATATAACGCAGAAACGTAGTCTTGCTTGCTTTTTTTCCGTCTTAAATCACGAACGAAGCACCATCGAACTGACCACGACCGCTGCCTGCATGCATACTAACGTATGACTCGTGATGTTTTATGCGCCCGGTAGATTGCGTGAATATGCTATGCGCAGCCATTATTAATGGCGGCAGACGTTAACAGGCGTAAACATCAACTTTCGCGATTTCTTTAAATATGTTCTACTTATTTTAACATTACGCCGTCTTGAATATCAACAAGGTAAGCTATGCAGAACCCGTTAATGCAACTTTTGTTGGCATAAAACGTTTCATTCAAAACGTAAACAAACTGTCAGAAACAGTCACTTCACAAACTTGTTCAATTTTTTAAAATATGTTGTACTTATTTTAAGGCTATGCCCCCAATATATTCGTGTTCTACGTTATTAGTAGAATCGAAATATACCACTTTCTGGAGTTTTTTTTATTATTTTCAGAAAAGCCCCTAATCTAGAAAATTACCTCTTTGAAAATTAAAAGAAATCTTTTGGAATTGCCAAAAACTTTGACAGTTGCAAGAAAATCTTTGGAAAAAAAAAAAAAACCTTCAAACGTAACACAAATCATTAAAAAATCATTGCAATTTAGAAAAAATCATAAAAAATTGGTGTATACATTTTAATGTAGTTGTTTCTCCTTCCACTGAATGGCTGAGACAAACAATAGGACCATTGAAGATTGACTGTTTTCTTTTGCAATCATGTTTGGCCAAAGGGTTTAGGTGTGTAGCTGCCAGCACAGCATGATTTTTAAGGAATCTCTGTCCATCCAGACAATTAACACTCAGTTACTTCTTGTATTGTGGAAAGGAGAAAGTATATACAAGGAAGTGTCTTTTTTGCAAGTGTTTGGTTGTAGTGTGTGTGTTCCTAGGTTATAGCAGTAACATACAGGATTTTTGATTGTACAATTTGAATATGAAAAAAAGAAAGTGATTGAGCTGCATGTCATGTTTGAAGAGAGTATGTGTCTATTGAGAAGATTAGATTGCCCCAGAACTGCCAAAAATGATGTATTTGTTTTAGATTCTAGTAGGTAATGTAGAAGAGCCTGTTGAGATGAATGATGAGCGTAGGGAATTTTTTAATGGTTAAAATTTAAGACTGTTAAGAATATACATGAAAATGTTCAACCAAGGCAAATTGCTCATATTAGAAAGACATTGAATGGGGAAAAATCTTGTTCATGTGGCAATTTTTTTATGTGAACAGCAGATTATCTTGAGCCTATGAGTGTAACCAATGCCCTGGAAGTGGAATGTGCAGATGAATGGCATGATGCAATGAAAATGGAGCAAGAGAGTATCCAGAGGATACGTATTGGAAATGTATTGGTTGACAGAATTCTTGAGAGGACCATGCTAGTCATAAAATGGGTTCAGGAGCTCTAGGTGAGCCCAAATGATGCTGTCAGTAGATTTAAAGCAATATTGGTAGCACAGGGGTTTGCTCAAGTACAGGGAATTGACTTTCATGATGCCTATCTAAGCACCTGTGATAAAAGAAAAACCATAAGATTGATTGATGGTGGCCATAACAGTGCAAAACATTAAACTGTATCTTTCTATTACCTATGACCGGTACATATCGTAAAGGAATGTTGGAAAGAAAAATAATCACTGTCCACTGCTACTAAACTGCATTAACATGAATGTTTACATTTGTCAGGTATGGTAAATAATACTATCAATATTGTGTCGAGAAATCAGTTGCATTACTAACACGGCAAATGTGATTATTCACTTTGCCGCTAGGTAGCAGCAAGACTGGAGTGCCTGTGTGCTACGTTTCTGCGTAACAAATACACTATTTTTGCAGATTTTGTATCAGTTGTATAAGTGAATTGTATTCCCATTGATAGACCTTGATAAATAGTTGTGGTGCAAACAAAGAACAGTTAACTTCTGTACAGCTTTTGTTTAGTGTGTTTATGACAGTAAGGTTATTAACAAATACTGTAGTAATTTGTAATGATTATTTTTGTGCATAGATGCTGAAAATAGCTAACAATTTTTTATTGCAAACTCAAAATGAAGCATGATGGATTCTGCATTTTTGACATTAAGGATAAAAGAATGATGTGCAAGTTCTGCAATGTGCATATAGACTGGATGCATCGAGACGTGTGTAAACATGTTTCTAATGAAACTCATAAACAAAAAGAAGCTGTCCTGTACAAATAAGAATTCATAATGGACTTCGTAGAAATGATGGTTGGTGCAAAGATTTCCTTGGTAAAACATATGACCCAAACATGAGGACCTGGTTAAATAAATATGTTAAAAGTACTGTGGTTCAGTATTTTTTTATTTTTGCAGTAGTCACCATTGAAAAATATTATGAAATAATCCTAAACTTTATAATGCCTGTGGAAATATTTGCCAGGACAAATGATATATATGTATAGCTTCATCAAAAAACCAGCATTCAAAGCATTACAAGAAATTACATAATATCAGAGACCATGTATTGTACTAATATACACAAACATAATAAAATTATATTGAAAAGTACTACCCACTAGAATAAAATCTAAATATATATTTATTAGGTTTTAGTAGGTAACTGTATAGACATTCACAGCTACAACATTAATAAAACTTTTTTTTCACTATATTTACAGTATGCAGTTCTAATTTTTGTGTGTCTTTTTAGATAAATGATCATGAACAGAAACATAATTAGGATGCAGATTCAAATTTTGTATAATATAAAATAAACACTGATGTACAAAAGATGACTGAATAATATTACCCAGTTCAATAAATAATGGTTTACAATTAGATTTTGAAGGAAGCTTATCCATCAACTGGGCAGTTCTTTTTTTGGAGCAAAGAACTTTTTGTCAGAGAAATGGCATGAGTGACTATGAAAGCAAAGTATTTTATCTTCAAAGCCAGTATACACACATTTAACTTGAGATAGGCATACTAATTTCCACACTATGCTTATTTTAAATGAATTATTAATTCATTGGTAAGCCTGTCATCTTAACCATAGTTTTGTGTACAGAAAATAATTTTCGCATCCAGATACTAGTTTTCAGGGCACCAACAAACATTTAAATAGCCTATACAGTAGAACCACATTTTTTACGTTCCTGGCATTTAGGTTTCCCCATTTTTTGCGCTGTTTTTTGCAGATCCCGTTAAGTCCTATAAGTTTAATGTATTGGTTTCCTGCGAAATAGGTTGCCGGAATGTTGTTCCCGCTTTGTACACCGTGTACAAAACATAAACAAAGCAGATACAGTTGCCAACGCTAGAGTTAGTAATGATTTCATGAAACTTCACGCTACCACAACTTTCTAATAGTGTGTGCCATGATCGGGACCGCAATCAACAGCACAATGAATGCTGGGAAAGCAAGATGGCAGCAATAGTTGACTCGTACTGCCAGTGTATGCACTAGTGGTATTCTCATGTTGGTGTCTATGGAAATAACCTTCAGCAATGTTAAAAAAAGTGGCATCAGAAATCACATTTAGAAGAGTTTTAGATTTTTACAATATTAACTCAAGTTTATTTGGTTTTGATTGTGAAAAAAAGGTGGCAAACATTTTACTTTAAATATTAAAAAAATTCCAAATTCTGATGAGTTTTCGGGAACTTGTGTTGATCTGGCATAAAAACACTGAATTCCAGTCAGTACGCTTATAAACTGCAACATCGTTACAAAAAATGCTGCACAGTGTGAACGGAGAGCAAAAAAAAATGTAAATACAGGAAAGAAAGAACGTAAATGCACTAAAGAATAGAAATTTAAAGAACTGGATGACATTCATCTTGAGTGGTTATTTTGGAGCCTATGTTACGAATCCACCATCTGCAGAACAATTTTGTGTTTTAAAAATGTGTTTAACTGTTTCGTGATTAGACTGTGAAGGTTTCACTATCTAGAATAGTTGGGTTCATAATCAATATAAGTTGCTTGTTGCTACTGTTTTGCCATCTTTTTGTATACATTTTGAGGTTAGGTCTTACATGGTAAGTCGTAAATTGTCAGAAAATGAAAACATGATATAGTAAAGACATTTCTGTAATACCATTATTATTTAGCTTTTTTTACTGAATTTTACCCATACAAAGTGTTTATTAAAGAAGAGGAGAAAGAATGCAGAGACAAGGTAATTTGGATTAGTTTTAAAGCTGTCCCTCAATTTATACCTGTTTCCGCTTTTTACACTTTTTAGTCTACTTTCCGAAGGAAAGAAAGGCTTGTAAGATCACTTTCCTGTGTGTATGTCTGTGCATGTGTCCCCCCCTTTTTTTTTTTTTTTTTTTCAACTTGTGAACGCTTGAACCAAATTCCACCAAACTCGATACACATATAGAACTTAGTAAGGATATCTGATTATTATAGTGTTCAACCACAACAGGCTCTTCTTGCTTTCAAAATAGAGGCGATCTAAAAATTATTGGTGATGTCATCTCGGGAACTATTCAACAAATTTAAACCAAATTTTGTATGTTGGCAGTGCATCATGTAAGCATTTAATTTAGAGATTGATCTTTTTGTTGGTCTGCCATTTTGGAAGATAGCATCAAATGAAAAATAAAGATTCTATGTTATAACTCAAAAACTACTGGGTTAATTTTAACCAAATTTGGCAGGTAAGTAATGCTATAGTAGTCCATGTATAATTTAAATTGATCAGGGACTTATTTTCTAAATAGTGGCTATAAAAATATTTTACATTTATTTATTATATCTACCCTACCTTTTGATCGATTTCGACTTAATTGCGTATGCTGAAAATGTTTATTACAAGCATTGTATCTGCCAACACATTGTCATGTTGCAAGATAGCACCCCATGAAATAATTCAGTTTTTATGTAATATATTGGTAAACAATTACCAGATTCCTACCAAATTTCGCAAACTAGTGATGCTGCGGAAGTTGATGTAAATTAGTGTGTTTGAAGAAGGTCAGACACTTATTTCAAACATAGCCATTTCAGTTTAGTTTGCTATATCGTTGAAACCATGAATAATCAATTCCAACTCTGTATACTGGCAATATATATATCAACTATCAATAGTTTCTACACAAAGCATATTTTGTCCAACATTTTGTAAGATAGCACTACAACACTGACTTTCTAAATGTCTACTATATAGCCATTTTAGTGTGGTATGTGATGTCGCCTATACTGTGAAATTAATTCCATTTTAACTTTGTATGCTGGCAGTATATATTACAACCATCAGATGTGCCCACATAAAGTCTGTTGTCAGCCATTTTGTAAGATAGCAACACATAAGTTAAAGTTGTTGTAATATCTGTGGAGAAAACCAACAGATTTCCATAAAATTTGACAAACCAGCATCATTATGGCTGGCCATGCAAATGTATATGTTTAGAGTGGGTCAGACACTTATTTTAAAACTTGCAGTAGTGTAAAAATTTCACCTCAGTATGTTATATCAGCAAAACTATGAAACAAAATTGAAATAAACTTTGTATGTAGGCAGTATCTATTATAACCATAAAATTTCTTTAAATAAAGAGTCACTCCTCCGCCATTTTGTAAGATAGTCTTCCATGAAAAAATTAAGTTTTTGTCATATCTTGAGAAACAATCAACCGATTCCATAAAATTTGGCAAAGAATTTTTACTGCAATTAGCTGTATTAATTTATGTTTTAAGTGTGCCAGACACTTTTTTTTTTCCCCCAAGAACTGAGGCTATAATAACACTTAAGCTTAGTGTGCTATTTCTGTGAAACAATGTTACCAATTTTTACTTAACTTTGTGTACTGTATCTATGACAATCAGTGAATTTGTTAATATATAAACTTTTTTCATGAATAGATCTTATATGCCATATCTCTAGAACCAATAAACAGATTCCCACCAAATTTGACATGCAAGTAATGCTATAGTAGGTTGTGTGAACTAAAATGTTTTTGGTGCTGTAGGTCATTTTTTAATGGCATTAATAGAAATAATTTAGGTAATTATATTATATCCATTAAATAATTCCACAAAATTGAACCATACTTTGTACATTAACAGTATTCATTACAAGCACCAATTATACCTACAGAGATGCTGTTTTGCTGATCTGTTTGCAAAATAGTGCCAGGTGAGAAAATTAAACATTTTCCATATTTCCAGTACAGTTCATCTAATTCCCACTGAATTTTGCACACCATTATAGTGCTACAGAATGCCATGTAAACTTACATTATTTATGTGGGTTCAAACATTAATTTTCAAAATGGCTGCTGTATAAATATTTTATTAAGTTTGTCATATCTATTAAAGAATTTTACGAAATTCAACTAAATGTTTTATGCTTGCAATATCGATCAGAATCATTGTATATAAAAAAATTTTTAGGCAATTTTGTAGCATAGCATCAAATAAGAAAATAATGTTTTTATGCCATATCTTGGGGCCCCATCAACCGATTTCCACCTAATTCTTCACACAAGTAGCGCTATGGTAGGCAATGTAAACTTCAGTGTTCAGTTATTTTCTAAATGATGGCCCTGTAAATATTTCAGGTTAGTAAACCCTATTATTTCAAAAATTAAACGGTTAAATCTTAAATTGATGCTCTGAATACGACCTCCAAAATGCATTTGATTGCGCGTTAGCTTATGGTACAAGGTTTCTGGGTTTGAGTCCCTGGTAAGGCATGTGTGTATTTGTAATTGTCTCACTAGTGTTGCACTTGTTTCTGGTTTCATCTGTAATGATATATTGTTATTCATGAGATTTCATTATGTGTGTGTGTGTGTATATATATATATATAATGTGTTTAGGAAACGTGTACAAACTCGGGCATGTGATTAGTGACCAGAAAAAAGGATGATTGATATAAGACACCCATGGTCCATCTCAAATAATAAGGCTGTAGAAGCCCTTAAAGGTGGAGGGCGACAAGCATATGTAAGATAATACGCAAAGTACTTGCGTTAGAGGAACACAAATTAGTATACAGACCAATTAAACCAAGTTCTGAGATAAAAGGAAGGTATGGTCTGTTGTAGACACCCCCATAATGTAAATAATAGGGGTTGGCACCCTTTCATTGCATGCAATATGTACACTGTGAGGTTAAATTGATAATGGATACCATAGGATGAAGCAGGACATTGTAATTAGCACTAAAGGCCCCCTAACAACTGTATCTACCGTTTTCAGTTAAATTGCAAACTAAGTGTTCAGTGGTAGCAATACCATGGCCTGGTGAGTAGTGATAATGAATTATGGGTCCAGTAGTGNTAGGTCATTTTTTAATGGCATTAATAGAAATAATTTAGGTAATTATATTATATCCATTAAATAATTCCACAAAATTTAACCATACTTTGTACATTAACAGTATTCATTACAAGCACCAATTATACATACAGAGATGCTGTTTTGCTGATCTGTTTGCAAAATAGTGCCAGGTGAGAAAATTAAACATTTTCCATATTTCCAGTACAGTTCATCTAATTCCCACTGAATTTTGCACACCATTATAGTGCTACAGAATGCCATGTAAACTTACATTATTTATGTAGGTTCAAACATTAATTTTCAAAATGGCTGCTGTATAAATATTTTATTAAGTTTGTCATATCTATTAAAGAATTTTACGAAATTCAACTAAATGTTTTATGCTTGCAATATCGATCAGAATCATTGTATATAAAAAAATTTTTAGGCAATTTTGTAGCATAGCATCAAATAAGAAAATAATGTTTTTATGCCATATCTTGGGGCCCCATCAACCGATTTCCACCTAATTCTTCACACAAGTAGCGCTATGGTAGGCAATGTAAACTTCAGTGTTCAGTTATTTTCTAAATGATGGCCCTGTAAATATTTCAGGTTAGTAAACCCTATTATTTCAAAAATTAAACGGTTAAATCTTAAATTGATGCTCTGAATACGACCTCCAAAATGCATTTGATTGCGCGTTAGCTTATGGTACAAGGTTTCTGGGTTTGAGTCCCTGGTAAGGCATGTGTGTATTTGTAATTGTCTCACTAGTGTTGCACTTGTTTCTGGTTTCATCTGTAATGATATATTGTTATTCATGAGATTTCATTATGTGTGTGTGTGTGTATATATATATATATAATGTGTTTAGGAAACGTGTACAAACTCGGGCATGTGATTAGTGACCAGAAAAAAGGATGATTGATATAAGACACCCATGGTCCATCTCAAATAATAAGGCTGTAGAAGCCCTTAAAGGTGGAGGGCGACAAGCATATGTAAGATAATACGCAAAGTACTTGCGTTAGAGGAACACAAATTAGTATACAGACCAATTAAACCAAGTTCTGAGATAAAAGGAAGGTATGGTCTGTTGTAGACACCCCCATAATGTAAATAATAGGGGTTGGCACCCTTTCATTGCATGCAATATGTACACTGTGAGGTTAAATTGATAATGGATACCATAGGATGAAGCAGGACATTGTAATTAGCACTAAAGGCCCCCTAACAACTGTATCTACCGTTTTCAGTTAAATTGCAAACTAAGTGTTCAGTGGTAGCAATACCATGGCCTGGTGAGTAGTGATAATGAATTATGGGTCCAGTAGTGTGACTCTGTACTAATGCTTGTAAACACATCTACATTCTGTGATGTAGCAATGCTTTATTGGTACTGAAGGCTCTACCTGACAGCACAACAAAGCAGACACTGCAATCATTTGAGATTATGCAGGTGGCAGTATCACAACCAATGTTCGAAATGTGCCCTTCCAATGTCATTGTAGTAGTTCATACGGCATATTAGAGACTGGTGGACATGTTAAAAAACTCTTGGTGTGTCTCGCACTTGATCACAGGCAGCCATGACCCTCGCTAACACGTCCTTTTCAGATGCTACTGGTGTCTCGTACACATACTCCTTAAGAAATCCCAACAGCCAGAAGTCTAATGGCGTAAGGACTGGGGAGCATGGTGGCCAAGCACGAGGCCCACCCCGTCCTATCCATCAAGCAGGATATGCTGTGTTAAGGTGGTCATGCATAATCCTGGTGAAATGGGGTGGTGCACCATCGTGTTACAGCCTCATCTGTTCTCTAATGGCGAGGGAAACATCCTCCAGTAACTGTGGCAATTGGAACTGTAGGAAATCGTAATATTAAAATCCTGACACGGTTCGGCAGCAAGTATGGGCCAATAACATTGTCCCTCCACTTTGCGGGTCCAAATGTTGATGGCAAAGCGGTGCTGGTAGCCTCTTGTTACAGTTGCATGTGGATTGGAGTTGTCCCACATGTGGACGTTTCTACTATTGCAGATGCTTTCCTGTGTGAAAATGGCTTTGTCTGTAAACATTACAATCGCTGGGAAATCAGGATCAATTTCACACTGCTGCATGTACCTCTGGCAAAATTCTAGCTGAGGGGCATAATATGCTGGCCCCATCGCTTGTACCTTGCGCACATGGTATGGTCGCAGCAGCTGTTCATGGAGGACACACCATACAGTGTTATTCGATGCATCCATTCTCCGTGCGATTGCACGGTTGCTCGTTGAAGCATTTTCCGCTACATTCTATAAGATTGCCTCTTCAAACTGCAGAGTGTGGATGGTTCTTGGTTGACCGGGTCCACACCGATGCTGAAATGTGCCTGTTTCCCATAGTCACTGTGTAAGGTGTGCGAATGTCTGGTAGTTAGGCTGACGTCGTGCAGGGTATTTTTGGCTATACACATATGCAGCTGCCCTGCCATTGCCTCTCACTTCACCATACACTAAGACCATGTCCATCATTTCAGAATTTGTGTGCTCGTCCATGTTCACATCTGCAGTACCTAATGAATCAAAGCAGTGACAGGCTGCTGAGGTAGATGGGGCGGTTAACTACACTACTCAGGAGGGGGAAAAGGTAACTGGCTGTGACGTGTAACATCGAATATCATAGTACCGACATGTGTTTACCACCGGGTGCAGGACGTATTGCCTATTCACCAGGCCTTGGCCTTGCTACCACTGTACCCTTCATTTGCGTTTTACACGAAAATGGTCGGTCCTAGAGAGTTACAACTGGGGGCCTTTTTTGCTAATTACGGCATCTTGCTTCATCCTATCGTATCCACAATCACTTTTACCTCGTGGTGTAAATGTTGCATGCAATCAAAGAGTGCCAACCCCTATTATTACATGATGGTGTGGATGATGTACCATACCTTCCTTTTATTTAAGATATTAATTTAATTAATCCGTATACCAATTTGTGTTCCTCTAACGCAAGTACTTTGCATAATATCCCACGTAATATGCTTGTTGCCCTCCGCCTTTAAGGACTTCTACAGCCCTTATTATTTTAGATGGACCATGAGTGTCCTATATAATCCTTCCTCTTTACTGGTTACGAATCATGTGCCTGAGTTTGAACATATGTTTTCTAAACACGTTATACATGTATGTGATGTGTGTATATAATTGTGTGTGTATCCCTATGTATACATATATATATTTTCACACATTCATTCAAGGTTCAGAAGAACTTCCAGTGGCAATACACTGCGTGAAAATTACTTGCCGAAGCTAGGTCAAATAAAAAATGAAGATGCAAAAAAGTCTTGAAAATCAGAAGGTCGTTCTCTTTTGCGGCGAAACCACTGTCAGACTGGTAAATGTATTTTTATAGTGTTGATAAAAGTACTATTTGCTCATGCAGACAGTGTTTGTGGGAGCAGTTTAAGAGCATCAGGCTGCTACAATTCCAGAGTGCTCGCAAGCCATTTTATCAAAATTTGCACAATATGACACACAGTACGATGATGATGATGTGGAAAATTGTGACTAGAAGGTAAATTACAGTTTGTATTTACCCATTTAAAGAGATATTGTCATACAGTATGGTCAACATTCAATGCTGGGCCCATAAGTTGAACCAGGTTGCAACTCTATTAGAGTTCTAAATTGTTGGAACTGAACCAGTGCGTGCAGAATACAAAACATTTATTCTTGAATGGAAGAAAATGAAAAGATTGGTAATTTCCTTTTTGAAGGAAAAATATCCAAATGAAGAATATACACCACTGTTGTTTTCAAGTCCAATAATGACAAGATGGAATCCTTGGTTCATTTCTGCCAAGAATGTTGTTGAGTATTTGGATGATATGGTGGATTTCTTTGGCCAGGAAAAGCAAGGAAGTAATGCTGTGACATTTTTCAAAAATTGTCCAAAGAAAGCATTAGTCACCAAATGTGTAGCAGTGTTTTTGGTTGAACACTGTTCCACCACAACCGAAGCCATTACTGAATTGGAAGGGTCAGGACATGCAATTGTGCCCAAACTCCATGGTGCACTTTCTGATCTTCAAAGTTAGTATCGACTTACAAACAGAGAGTGCATTGGGGAATAAATAAGCTTTCTGATTGTCAATTTTTCTACGGCTATTAAAAAAGCAAAGTGTTCGTGAAATCTTGGTTGCCCTAAGATTGAAGTGCCACAGTAAACTTCTACTTTAATGAACAAAGACCCTACAAGATAATTCATTTTCAGTATTAAAGATAGCAACTAACTCCTTCGATGTTGATTTATATTCCATTGCCAAGAAGATTCTCCTTGTCGAAGTTTAGTGTTAAGAGTTTCTGGAAGGCTACCTAGCTTTTCAAAGCCACGTGGTGGATCATCAAAAAGCAATGAAGAACGTTAAGGTCACCGACGTATTGTCGAGATTACCAGATCAAGAAAATTCTTTTAACTCAGTTTCTTGCGAGAAAACAGGACTTACTAGAATTTCATTTAAGTGTAACAGGACTACGTTTAGTGCAACATGAAAACTTTTTATAATGCAAATATGATTTTTTTAAATTTAAATGTTGTGTGTACATAAAAAANATTTAGTGCAACATGAAAACTTTTTATAATGCAAATATGATTTTTTTAAATTTAAATGTTGTGTGTACATAAAAAAAGCATCAGTTGTCCTTGAAATGCCTTGCCCGACATTCTCTTGTCATACTAAGTCTTCATCCTGTCACTATATCTTAAAGGCTCTTGAACAATCACAGAAGAATCTTTGAAACTGTTGGTAGGTTCCACCGTTGCTGTGTTGGCCTCGTGACCTAACACCAAGGTATATCAATTTAAAGTTGTTTTTGCTGCATTCCTAGCAACATGCCAGTTTTCTGTACATCCCTGTTTGCAGTAGTGTTGGACTCTCTTAATCGATTATAATATTGTCGTTGGTGCCTTACAGAATAACTAATTGTTTCATTATATGTTTGAAATGGCATGCAACTACAGAATTTTCCCTTGTATCCTCCTTTAGACTACCTCTACCAATCTGAAAAGTGTTGGTATATACTTTAGGTGGATGCCACAGGTTGTGGCTATAGCCTTGTCTGGCATACTCTAAAGCACTGGTAGCTCCTGTTGACTGCTTCANGGTGGATGCCACAGGTTGTGGCTATAGCCTTGTCTGGCATACTCTAAAGCACTGGTAGCTCCTGTTGACTGCTTCACTCTCCTCGAGCTCACACAGCCGGTTCTTCGCCTCTCGAAGCACATCCTCCATGGGACTGCTATCCTCAGAGCCACTGCTGAGAGGGACCATCAAATCACTCGCTCCATACCGTGGGCTCCTTTCACTGCTACATGGCGCATGGCGTCTGGACAGGATGCACAGGTCATAGTGTGCATTTCCAACTGCTTTGTGAGGTGTACAGCTTCAGCATCAGCTCATCAATGCAGTGTCTCAGTTGTTGGACATATGCACGAAGCTCACAAATTTCTTCACTTATTTGACTGCATTCATCGAAGACATTTGTTCATCTTGCTGCCTCTTTTTC
>NQII01015203.1:0-16288 GCA_002778355.1 Clitarchus hookeri | reverse complement strand
AGAGAGAGAGAGAGAGAGAGAGAGAGAGAGAGAGAGAGAGAGAGAGACCAACAATACCCTTTCACACACAGCGGTCACGACACATATTACAGTATATTTCTTCCTTCTGTGGAAAACAAATTTATCATAACATCCTAACTTGCCTAGGAATTTTAAAAAACACAATATGTACAAACTTGATGGGGTAATTTTAAGTATATTTCGTAGGAAGAAAAATTAACACTTGTAGTGACGCAGTAATATTAATTTTCGGGACACGTGTTTCATTTTCTTTCGTTTTGCTAAGCTTCATAATATTTTTATCAGGTTTGAAATTAAAAGCAGTGGTGTTTCGGTTACCATAATAGTTTATCGGGCATACGTTTGCTGTTTTACGTTTATCAGGCGTCTGGTTGCCGTTTCGAAAGTTTCAGTTTTTGTCACGCGTCAACATTAGATTAGCTTTTTTCAGACTGCTCGACAAGTTTGTACGACGCAGTTTCGATAACGTGGGGAGAGGAGGTGATAGGCAGCACAAGTACACGTGTGCCTGTTGCCATTGAAGGCAGTTGAATCAAGTCAGTCGTCAACTAGTGCTCGCCTAGGCCGCGTCGGGCTTACCGCTAACCCCCACACGGGCAAACTTCAACTTACTAGATTATTCCTCTGCCGGTGTGGGAGGTCGCTGCATTTGTTATTTCTTCGGGCAAGTTTTTCAGAAATGAAATAATTCGTTAACGACTGTGGTGCTGTTCTGCACTGTCTGGTTATCTGAAACCTGTTCATACTCTGAACTTCGTATGTGAACTGTGTCACTTAACTGGTAAATAAAAGTATAGAACAAATACACCGGAACTTGACTTTATTTCATATTTAATTGCCGTCCATTTTACAGAGTCTTGTGTTACTCCGTCTTGAGCTAGTCGAGTGGTAAGTTATAGTCGAGTGGCAACTTAAAGCCGGCTATAACTGTACGCTTGCCACGTTGCACACTTTGTTCAGCCGCCAAGTGCAACACGCCAAGTCATAGTTTTGGTGCCACACTTCTGCCAACTTCTGATTTGTAACCACGCCGCATCACATATAAATATATTATAACAAGTATTCAAACATACAAATGTTGTTTAAGTTGTAAATTACAAATTCAGAAATTATTATTTTTGGTGTAAGTATAAAATATGCTGAAATTGAAAACATGTTTAATTTTCTTGCTACTATTAGTGATGCAAAACTTTCTTAGTGAAAGAGGGGGTGAGGGAGGGGGAGAGACACACAGACACACACACAAGCTCCACTCTGCCTATTCAAGTTTTTTCTTCGGATGGAAAAAAAAACACCATAATTTGAGCTTATATTTTTAACTGTAAAAATTAAAATTGTTTTCTTCAGTGCTACCTAAAAATTTTAATATATTAATAGGCAACGTTTAATTTACAAATAGCATAGCAAAAAAATTTGTTAAAACAATATTTAATTATGAACTATTTCTTACTAGCCGTTGCCAACACATCACTGCTCTCACTGTTATTAATTCATATTGAATACAAAAATATATTACAGGTTATAGAAGAGAGAAAATTAAAGTTTAATTTATTCAAAAATATAATACTTTAAAATTAATCACAGCATTATACATTGTGGTTTACAAGTTATTTTAAAAAAACAGGTTGACATGCTACTCCTAGGGTGATTTTTCAAAGGTTTTTTCAAAACATTCTAAGAAACCTTAAATGGACTATAGCCATTAATTTCACAAATGAACTTCCAAAATTTTTGCATTGAGCAATAGGAAATATATTTTGAGTTAGCGAAAGTAAGTTGGACATACAGTACTCTAGAACTTGTTCTTGTGACAACAAGCATTGTTCCATGTGGTTGACAAAGTCTGTTTACTTTTGTGGATAAAAAATTTATTATACCAGTGTCAAGCTAGCTCTCCCTAAAAAAAGCTGAAAGTGATTGTATATATTTGGTAACTATTTGGTAACGACAAGCATGACATCAGATTTATTTTAAAAAGACCTTCACTAACTTGTCTAAAAATACAAAATTTTTGTTCTGGTTGACAGTTATAACCTTTTTTTTGTGATTGAACAACAAAGTTTGATGTTAGACAGAATCAGGCCTTACAGAAGAGCTTAGAAAATAAAAGTAATGAATATTTAATTTGATACCACCATTTTACAGTCATTCATTCATTCATACATATTACATGCATAGGTAATACATACATAGTGATACAAAAGAAAACAAGAAGTTACATATATAAGTAATGAGCCTACTTTAATGGAAGCAAATTGTTTTGAAATTCTTAAAAGGGTAGATTGTAGGTAAGCGTTGACTTCTTGTTAACAGAGATATATCAGTCAGTAGAGATGGAACCAGAAACTTAAGCAAGACTAGTGAGACAATTACAAATACACAGGTGATTTGCCTAAGACTCGAACCCAGAACCCCTCCTAACATAGCTGGTATCCAACCAACTACATTACGGAGGTAGGATTATGAGTATCAACATTATTTATGATGAGTCCAATGTTTTGGTAGACAGCGTTTATTAACTGAAATATTTACAAGGAAGTCATTTTGAAAATCAAATATGTGAGTCACTTTAACAATGGAAGTTTATATCTCCTACGGTAGCACTACTTGTGTTCAAAATTTGGTTTGAATTGGTTAATTGATCCCTGAGATGTGAAGCCTCATTTTCTCATGTAGTGATATCTTCACAAACGGCAGACAAAAAGTTGTATATTGGCAGAGTCAATGTTTGTCATAGCTACAGCCTACATATAGAATTATATTATTTGACACATATGGCATATTAACCTAACATATGTACATTACTTTTATGTTGAAAATATTAGAGGATCCTCTTTAAGGCATATAAATTTATATGGTCTATGAAAGTACAACTTGTTGTTTGTATTTGGTGGGGACAGCTGGATTGTTCCACGATATACCATAAAAACTTTATTATTCCATGTGGTGATATGTACAAAATGGAAGAGAAACTGCAAGCATAACAAATTAATATTAAATGTGTTGCATGGTTTCTTACATATAGTGTACTAAGCTAAAATGTTTATTTGCCTTCCATTTTGAAAATAAGTATCTGACCCACTTAAACATATTTATTTACGTAACCTACTATAGTACTACTAGATTGTAAATTTTGGTAGGAATTGGTATATTATTTCTCAAGATATGGCATAAAAACTTTTTTCAAATAGTGCTGTTTTCCACAAAGGCAGAAAAATAGTCTTTGTGTAGATACGTATGATTTTTGTAATATGTACTGCCAACATATAGAGTTGAGTTGAAATTAGTTACATGATTTCTTATATATAGAATTGTAAGCTAAAAGGCATATGTAGCTGTTATTTTGAAAATAAGTATTCGACTTATTTAATGAATCATGCCAGACGATGCCGCTCACCAGCGAGTTTTCTCAGGGATGGCCTGTTCCCCCGCCATTGCATTCTGTATTGCTACATTCTCACATCATTTTACTCTCATCGGTTCTCAAAACCTCGTTAAGAGGTGCCAAAATTTTTAAACTGAACTCAACAACTTATTTAAACACACCAGTTCTCATGGCCTATTGCAGTACTACTTTTATGCCAAATTTTGTAGCATATATTTTCAGAGATATGACATAAAAACATTAATTTTTTATGTTGTGCTATCTGACTACAAAATGGCTGACTGAAGAACCTCTTTGTATACTGATTGCATGGTTGTGATTGATACTGCCAGTTTACCAAGTTAAGCTGAAATTTGTTACATGGTTACATAGATATAGTGAACTAAAATAAAATGTTTATATGACTTCTGTTTTGAAAATAAGTGTCTGACCCACTTAAAACATGTCAGTTTGTATGGCCTACCATGATACTACTTGTTTGCCCAATTTGAAAAGAATCATATGAATGTTTCCCCGAGATAAGACATAAAAACTTAATTTTTTTCATGTAGTGCTATCTTATAAAATGGTGGATAAAAGAGACACTGAGTGGATACATTTGATTGTTGCAACAGATACTGCTGACATACAAAGTTATTTTGAAAGTGGTGGTATAGTTTCTTAGATATAGCATACTACGCTAAAATATTTATAAGACCGCCAGTTGGAAAATAAGTGTCTGACTTACTTAAAACATATACATTTTCTTGACCACCTATACTATTACTTGTTTGCCAGACTTGGTAGTAACAGCATGACACCGACTCGGGAGGAAAGAATTAATTGTTCATCTAGCCCAAAATTTACTTTTAACAATAGATGAAGAAAGTGTGGAAGAAAAGTCCGAAACGACGTACATTGCGAAACTTGCAATCACTGGTACCATTTTGGTAAGTGTAACGGTATAAAGGAAGACAAAATACCAAAAGATGAGTGGAAGTGTACTTGCTGCTCTGAAAGTAATAATGGTGAAACAAGAACATAAGATCATGTGTTGGGAAAAATGGTAGAGAAGAATTTCAATCCCTTTTAAACCATATAAGTGTTGAAAATAATTTGTTAAAAGAAATTATCAAACTACTACGAGCATAACTAGAAGTGCTTTGTTCTAATAACAGTTTGAAATCAACTGAGAGAGTGCAGCAAAAAATACACCTATGGAAGAGAATCATAGTCGACTGTATTGAAAAGAAAACAAACAAAAATTTATAAACGTGTTCATCAACAT
The DNA here is from genome assembly GCA_002778355.1 of Clitarchus hookeri. Taxonomy (NCBI): domain Eukaryota; kingdom Metazoa; phylum Arthropoda; class Insecta; order Phasmatodea; family Phasmatidae; genus Clitarchus; species Clitarchus hookeri. The sequence goes on along the minus strand of NQII01015203.1, from coordinate 11,615 downwards.
AATGAACAGTTTCTTTCAAATAGTTTTGCTTCACTGCACAACAACAAAGAAGATGAAGATAAATGTATGTCTAACTCTACATCAAAACAGAACACATCTCTAACAGCAAAATGCATGTATAAAAGGTAAGCATTAGCAAAGTGTTATTATTCACGGACAGTCATGTAAAAGGTCTGTCAAGTGGTGTAATGAACAATATTAGTAAAACCTCAGTGATGGGAATGGTGAGACCAGGTGCTCCCATAAATGTTGTGGTAAATAGTTTACAGACGGAACGCAAAAATCTAAATAATGAGTATGCAATTGTCGTAATGGGAGGTTCAAATGGCATTTAAAAATAACCAGGGGGGTGATGTAATCGACACATTAAAACTATGTTTTGTCCAGTTGACCCACACACAAGCGTTGTTTATAAGATCATATCTATGTGGTATATCTAAAAGAGTACAAAAATGTACTCTTTTAGATATACCACATAGATATGATCCTATAAACAACTATTATATAAATAAGGAAATTGTTAAAGTAAATGAATAAATAATCAAGCTGTGCAGCCTTTTTAGAAATGTTAAAGTACTAAGCAACAGTAATCTCAAAAGGAAAAACTAATGAAGGCAGGGTCTTCACCTTAATGATTTAGGCAAAAGTTGTATTGTCCAAGAGATATGCAAGGCCTTAAAAGAGAATCGTAAGTTAAATGTTATGCTTTCCGAGAATAGCAACAGAATTCCTTTAACCTGGTGCAATACGAAACACCATGAAACTTGAAGTAGGTCATTTAAATTCAGTAAAGAGTGATATTAGATTTTCTTGTATTTATATTAAAGGACCTAACAAGCAGATTCTTAATCAAACCGTTACAATATTCCATCAGAATATGTGTAGCATAAATAATTAAAAAAACATAGTAATTGCATTTATATACATTAAATGTTGTTTGTATTACTGAACACTGCCTTAACATAAATGCATTTGACTATTTTCTTCTCCATAAATATTATTGGGCTGTAAATTACTGTCGAAACAATAGTAAAGGTGGTGGTGTGTGCATTTTTGTTCAAAATACATTGAGTAGTGTTTGTATCGATACATTCAAATACTTAATTGAAAAATTATTGAATGTTGTTCTATCTGTATAAGTACTTTGAAATTATTTATTATTGCTGTATATAGAGCACCTTTTTACTAAAATGTTGACGTATTTCTAACAAACTTTGAACAATTGTTAAAAAGCTTACAAAAGAAACAAACTTTTACTGTAATTTGTGGTGATTTTAATATTGATTTTAACAATGTAGACAATTATATCAGCAAATTCTTAAATCTAATAAGTTAATATAATCTCCATAGAGGAATTTTTTATGGTACAAGGATACGAAACTCATGTAATAAATGTATTGATAATATTTCAGTAGAACCTGCCTAATTCGAACTTCTGTATTTCGAAATCATTGATAGTTCAAAATTTTTTTGCTGAAGCTTTGACTTTTTTATGAAATCAATGTAAAAAAATTATTTATAATTTGAACTTTATTTGGATGATTCAAATTAAAATGCCTAGAACATCTAGTAAAACATTCTACATTTCCATGGCGGCAACATATTCTCTTTTCAATACAGGAGGAAAGGAGGCAGGTTACAGCTGTGAGACGTCAGAAAGAACCCTCAGACAATAAATGTCTCAAAACACATCTTCCCTTTGTCTACACTACTATGTCAGTAGCCACGTGGTCAGCGACCACGAACGGCTGATGTCCAGGTACCGGCTGTCCTAATGCCGTTATTGTTTGTTTACTCTTTTGACCACTCGACCTTTTTTTCGCCATGTCAGTCTGCTAACATTCTCAGACCATTTGTGACGTGCTTTCTCAAGCGACTATGAGTCCAGCTTTGTGATTATGTGTTCTAGCTTTGCGTATAAGTTTCATTGTCATGTCGCTGTCCAAACCTGCGCGTGCATCTTACAAGTCATTAAAATGGTCTGAGAAAATTGCTGTCATTAAAGAAGTTGAAAAAGGACTAAAGAAAAAATCCAAAATTGCCAAGAAGTTTGGAATTTTATCGAACACTTTGTCTACTTACCTGAAGAACAAAGATAAAATTTTGAACATGCTGAATTCAATTGGGAAAGACAGGAAAATAACAAGAGGACCAGAAAATCTGAAAGTGGAGGAATATGTGTTAAAATGGTTTAAACAAGCACGAGACCAAAAATTTCCTGTAAGTGGGCCACTTATCCGAGCTAAGACTGAATAGTTTGCGAGTGACTTGGGAAAAAATTACTTTATGATCAGCACTGGTTAGCTGTATGAGTTCAAAATTATAAATGAAATTGTTTTCAAGTCTGTGTGTGGAGTTGTTGGTGTACAAGCGGCTAATGACTGGCAAACTGATTTGTGAGAAATGATAAGAGATAGGGACCCCAAAAACATTTTTAATGTAGATGAAACAGGACTATTTTTCAGGTCTACTCCAGACAAAACTATGACTTTTAAGGGTGAGAGTTGCAGTGGTGGTAAGCTTGGTAAGGATCAAGTAACACTTTTAGTTAGAGCAAATATGGATTTTCCGAAAAATTGCTGTTATTGATGATAGGAAACTCAGCCAATCCTAGGTGTTTTAAAATGTCAAATCCAAACCAGTAAAATATGAAGCCAATAAAAAGGCAAGGATGACATGTGAGCTGTTCGAAAAATGGCTTGTTAAAATTAGATAAGAAATTGGGCAAAGAAAATCGAGAAGTTTTATTGTTTATTGACAACTGCACGGCCCACAAAAGCATACCTGTACCTGAGAATGTTATAGTTTGGTTTTTCTCACCGAAAATTATTTCTATTGTTCAGCCAATGGATCATGGCATAATTAAGAACTTTAAGCAGTTTTACAGATGGCTTCCTGTTGACATCCTAACCGCTAATGAAGACAAAAAGGTAAAAATTGACCTCCAACATCTTGGATGTGTAACCATGCATAGGAAAAAGTTAAAAGCGAAACGATTGCAAATTGTTTCTAGAAAGCAGGATTTTCCTAGCCAAGAAATGAGAATGACATCCAAGATATAACTCAAGAAGATAATGATGAGGAGATCATGCCAGCAATGGAGGGTTTTGGAGACTAGCATTAATTAATTTCTTGTGACAAGGTTGTTACAATTGACAATGATGCAGTTGTGTGCAGGGTGCTGAGATTGTGGCTGAGGTTATGAGCAGCACGGTGCAATGTAGCAGGTCTTCAGATGGAAACAGTTAACCTTCCCAACTGCCAGTGCAACCTCTGCCGACTTCTGTAGAAACANGCAGGTCTTCAGATGGAAACAGTTAACCTTCCCAACTGCCAGTGCAACCTCTGCCGACTTCTGTAGAAACACTGGACTACATCCATGAGCTACGTAGATACTTAAAAGCACAGAAAAATTTAAGTGATAAAGTTTTCAAATCACCTAATATCCTTGAAGATTCGGTAGTGGCTCAAAGACTCAAATAGAAAAACACAGCCGAAAATTTTAAACTTTTTTTACAAAAAAGTAAAAATGTGTTGTACGTACAGCCTTACTTATAAATACAGCACTCTATAATAACTTTTAACCATGTAAATATGTGTGTATTTTTTAATTTATAGATATACAGTACTGTATTTTGATTGCATACAATTTTCTTGTTTCATTTTCATTCCTGAGCTATATTTTTCTTAATTCAAATAATTAAACAAGTTACACTGTATTACTAATATTAATTAAAATTTCTGGTATCCAGAAACCTTGGATACCGCATTATCTGACCACTCAGCTCAACAAATTATAATTGATTTTAATAAAAGTGATGTTAACTACAATTTTAAAATAAATAATACGGTAAACATATTTAAATAAAATACCATACAAGACTTCTGTAATCTCATTTCTTAAGACTCGTGTGAAGATGTCTGTAACGCAAATGACCCCAACAGTACTTAAAATGATTTTAGAAAAACTTTTTAAGATATATTTTAACCAACACTTTCCTGACACATGATATAATGGAACAGAAAAATAATCCTTTCCGTGGATAGATTATAATTTAAATTCCATGTTTGGTTTTTTAAAGAAACTTCGATCTAGTCTGAACAAAAATTATACAATTGTTTTAAATAAGTACAAAAACTATAAATAATTTTACAATGAATGCCTCATAATAACAAAAAAATTATATATGGATAAGAAGTTGAAATTATTCCTGGACTCCAATAAAACCATGTGGATTATTATCAATAATGAATTTTAAAATGTGCAAAAACATGTTAACACAATCTTAAAGCATAATAATGTTGAGATATCAGATTATAAACAAATTGCAGATGTATTTATCAAATACTTCACTAGTATTGCAGCAACATTGATTAAAAAATATACTGAAAATAACAACACTAGCTGGACTTATAATATAAATCATTCAGTTGCAATTAACAATAAATACCATGTGCATAAAGCCAACATCAGAGCAGGAAATTGTAAAGTGAACTGAAAAATAAAAAATTTGTATGCTTAGATGAAGTTCCAATCATTCTAATTAAAACTTGTGTTGATTTCATTAAGTAACCAATTAACTCATATTTTTAATGAGTGTCTTGCACAAGGAATTTTTCCAGATAGGTTGAAAAGTGCTAAAATTATTCCACTCTGTAAATAAAAACGGTAACACAACTGATGTAAACAATTAGAGACCTACAACATTCTTATCAAATTTCTCCCAAATCCTTGAAAAATTATAAATCATCACCAAATTATTATTAACAATCAGTATAGCTTATTGAAAGGTAAATCAACAAAACAGGCTCTTTATAATTTAGTAAACACAGTTTATACTTATCTTGAAAAGAAATCACAGGTTGCATGTATTTTTTCTGACCTCTCAAAAGCTTTTGACTGTGTTGACCATAAAATGTTCATGAAAAACTACATTAATATAGAACAAGAGGTGTACCTAACAAAATAATTAAATCATATCTTTTGAATCGTACCCAGGAAACTAGTATAGATTATTACTATACAAATGTTTACCATAAAACAAGCCAGTTGGAATCCAGAAATATTGATGTAGGTGTACCATAAGTCTCGATATTGGATCAATATTGTTTATCCTATTTATAAATGACCTAGCAATGTTCTTAAAAAAGGTAGCATCATTATGTTTGCCGATGATACTTCTATTATAATATCAAGGTATAACCAACAACAGCTAAAACTTAATATAATGCAAGTACTTATAAAGTAGGATTCTTGGTTTACTGGTAATAAACTAATTGTAAATGTAGATAAATCATCTATTGTTTATTTTAATTATAACAACAATAAAAATGATATCATCATCATAAGTATAGGGAAAAAATTTTACACACTAACCACACATCAAAACTACTAGGTTTACTATTGGACCAAAACTTAAATTGGAACCAACAAAAAAATTACTATCCCAAAAACTAAGCTCATTGTGTTTTGCTATAAAAACCGTAAAGACAGTTTGTTCCCATGAAGCAGTTATCGCTATGAATTATGCTAATTTTTACTGTATCATAAAGTACGGGATTGTTTTTTGAGTAACTCTCACAACTGGCAAACCGTTTTTAAAATACAAAAAATCATAATGATATTAGTAGGGTTGGAAAACAAAACCAGATTCATGTAGACCAATTTTTTCCTAAATTAATCATACTGACTTTCCCTGGTATGTACATATATTGTACTATTCTTTTTGGCATTCAAAATATACAGTATAAAAAACATGATATACACAGTTACTACACCAGAAGCTTTGATAAAAATCGGATACCTCAACATTCAACCAGTAAATATAATATGAATTCTTATTATATGGGATTAAAACTTATGAAACAGCTACTGAAGGAACTCCCAGATACATTAACAAACAAGACCCTAATCATCTTTAAAAATTATTTCAAACGCTATTTGATTAAACTTACTCCTTATTCCATGAATGATTATCTGTGGTCTTAGTCTATAATGTAAGATGAAAATAATGTACATTTATATTAATGTTTATTTTATATACATTTTTTGTAACTATGATTTCTTGTATATATGTGGTATTTATTGTAGCGATGGAGTTACTTTGTGTACACTGGATAATGTACATTATTTTGCAGTATTTCATGTTATATTTTATCTCCATGAAAAATATTGTAGCCAATGTTTGAAATGTAATTTACACTTTTATATACTTGTGTTTGAATATTTCTGTATAGATATATTGACAAATCCAATCCAGCATGTGCTGGAAGAAAAAAGGATGCCAATAATAAATAAATAAAATAGATTTGTTCTCGAGTTATGATATAAAAACTCTATTTATTTTTGCAGCGCTGTTTTATAAAATGTAGACAAATGAATGCTATTTATTGACATATATGATGCTTGTTTATACTTATAGCATAACATGTTTGGTCAAAATTGGTTAAACTGTCAGGTAGGTATAGCAAATTAACATTATATATTTATATTGTTGCGAAGCTACAGTAAAAATAAATAATTCACTGTCATGGGGTAACTTAAAGATAGATAGGTTAAATTTAATAAGCTCAGACCATAGATGCAACTCGCTTAAACAATCTAAAAATAGACACCTGTGCATGTAAGATGGAACTTGCTCTCTCTTTCTCTCTCTCTCTCNAACTCGCTTAAACAATCTAAAAATAGACACCTGTGCATGTAAGATGGAACTTGCTCTCTCTTTCTCTCTCTCTCTCACTGTCTGTTTCCGGTACTGGGACGATCCAGCTCACGCTGTACAGGGGTTACTGCTAATTCATAACTTTGGTTCATTCAGCAATTTCAGTTTATTCTCAATTTAAATTTCCTGGTTCTTTCTAGTGTCTAGATGAGGGGGAAAAAACAAATTACAGTGAAACCCTGTTAAGAAGTTCCCACTTTAGACGTTTTCCTGCATAATGAGTTCNCCCTGTTAGAAGTTCCCACTTTAGACGTTTTCCTGCATAATAAGTTGAATAATTTTGCACCTTGTCTATATGCACAGTATAATTTGGCCCTTTTAAGATTATTTCCTAGTTAATGAGCATTATTTTTTCAGTTCCTTAAAAAACATCTTAACAGTGTTTTACTGTATAATCCTTAGGGGGGAAAACAAATTATTAGCCTTGGGTTCTTAAATCAAAATTAAAACAAATGTATTTTAAAATTAATTAAAAATAACAATCATGCACCTCTCAGAAGGAGAGCAAAACCACAACAGTCTTTAACAGAGATAACTGAGCTGACTAGATNTATAACAATCATGCACCTCTCAGAAGGAGAGCAAAACAACAACAGTCTTTAACAGAGATAACTGAGCTGACTAGATTAACAATGTTTAAAACCTTTCAAAATAAACCAGAATAGCCAGGAGTGGAAAGTTTATTATTTAAAACTTATCATTAAACTTAACCTTACAGGGACACTTATGTAGCATAACTCTAACATAAGTTAACTTTCCCCTAACTTAAGACTACAAGNCTTTCAAAATAAACCAGAATAGCCAGGAGTGGAAAGTTTATTATTTAAAACTTATCATTAATCTTAACCTAACAGGGACACTTATGTAGCATAACTCTAACATAAGTTAACTTTCCCCTAACTTAAGACTACAAGATTACATGAGTGGCCAACACTCGTAGTGCACTTGCCTGACGTCAACTCACGACCGCCGCACAACAAGTGAAAAGCCAACATCCCGCACGTAATCTAGCTCTAGGGGCCGGCCAACATCTGACCTCGAGCACATTGCTCGTGTCCACCACCAAAACAGCTCACCAACACAGTAAGACAACTGCATTACAATTCAAAACACACATCCTTCCCGTACCAAAGCTGTGGATGAACTTGTACAAATGAAAACCAGCCATAAGCTGAGCCAAGGGCCCCCCTAAGGCACGCGCCCACAATACCCACGTCCATGCCATTTTGTGGCCTTACAGGAATGCTCTTGAACACACTCTCTCTGGAATCTTGCGTGTGCATGACAGCTAACGCAGCAAGACATTGGTTGTTTAACTGCCTTATTTAACTGCCTCATGTCTACCTGTTTTACAACAGTGGCCTCCTTTTGTTGGCCAAAACTGTCCATTTCACAGACAAAGTGCACTGAGCCCTAGAATGATGATGCACTTCCGTGCACAAGCCGACGACGTCGACCTCCTATTGCAAAACATCCGGGTCTTGCAGTCGTACTATAGAAAAATTTCAAAACATAGAACAGACACAGCTACAGAAGCTTAAATTTGGCTTCGCAACAATATGACCACCATCTTAAAAATAAGTGCATTGCCTATTGAAATAGCATATGTTTACAGAGCCTGTTAGCATTACTTACTTGTCAAATTTGTTGGAAATCAGTTGAGTAATTTTCAAGATATGATATAAAAGCTTAATTTTTTCATACTATCTTTCAAAATAGCTGATTAATGAATATATCTGTTTTAATTTCATTGTTTACATGATGCACTCTAAACTTCCCATATTTGGTTTAAATTGGTTTAAAGGTTAGTGAAATAGGATAAAGCACCATAGCTTATAAAATGGCCACCATTTTTTAAATAAGTATCTGTCATGGTTGTTACTATAAAATTCAGATGCAGTTACTTATTATTACAGTGCAATCTCGACAAAACAACTCATGTTATAACGATTTCCATGAAGTAAAGACTACTTATGGGGAACCGTAAAAAATGTTTATAAAATATTGAAAAATTTGAAGGAAATGGCGAAAACTAAGTTTGTTATATTTATTTTGGCCGCTAAACAATGTGATTCTTTATGTCTCCTGTACAACTCCGAAGCAGAAAAATCTATAATTAGACCCCACTCACTAACATTTAACTGTCTGCCCCTTCCATTAAGTTCGCGCTTGTGTTTATCTATTCCTACCTGCCAGCCTGCTGTTACTGAAGTTACACTCCAGAGTTTCCAATCCCGAAGACAGCCCTTTCTGATGCTGAATAGCAATAAAAACACTAGACTTAATTGATGAAAAGAGCAATAAAACCTATTTTTCTCTGACATTGCTGTAAACAAATAGATTAAGTATAAGTTCATATCCAAATGCAGTTTTTTTTGTACGTGAAGGTTATTAGGACAACAGGTGAGGTAAAAACTTTGTTTGGTATTACAAATAAATGGTTATACACCAATTTTTTTAAAGCTCTTTTCAGACAATTCAATACTAGGAAAACCAATATTCTTAGCTTTTAAAACCTTAAAGGTGTTACTAAATGTCTTTCATGGATAAAAATTGTAAGCTAAAAATTTTCATGAGACAGAAAGAGGGAGAAGGGAAATTATGATTATCTTCCTCCATCTGATAGAGGGTGAATAAATTGATATTTACAATCTGACAGGCTGATTACGGATCTTTTTGTGGAAGATGTCTTACTTAAGACGTGCCGTTCGTGTGACGGCCTTGTTATGATGCCGTGCTGAAAAATGTATTACATTTCTGAGTGACTTAACTGCCTCGTTTTGCCTAAGGTGTCGTTACTATGGCATGTGTTCCTCATAACATTTGCATATTTTGGTGCTACTGATGCTTTGGATCTTTACTTATTGGCCATTAAACGAGAAAAACATATTTTTATAACTTTAAAAGTATTGCAATCTTTCACTGAAAAATGTACTTTAACTTCTTTAATCCATTCTGAATATTATTTATTGGTGCTTCAAAGCATCATCAACATATCTAATATAACATTAAATATTGTGGTATTGAAATGTAAAATTCACGCACTATTAATAAGCATTATTACATTTATTGTAATTACCCATTTTGACTCACTTGACAGTTTAATGTTGCTCAAAATTTGCTTTGGCACATCGCTGAAAGCTTTACATGATAATTTCCCATGAGTTAAAATGCATTACCATTTGCAATGTCAACGTTACCGCTATCTGTTGGGACATTTGTAAACTGAGTGTACCTCCTGCTATCTATCTGCACACTTTTAAACTGAGCGTGTAGGTTGCCACTGGTGCACCATACTGTAAACAATTTTTTTAAACTGTAGTGCAGAGACGTCTTACATAAAAGCTTTCAAAACTAAGAAATTTAAATTTTTAAACAGTTTAATAAATTTGCTGTGTGTATTAATTGGCTTGCTAAGTTCGCTTATGAAAATATAAACTTAGAATGGTGCAGCATGAAGAAATTAAGAAACATATCCGAAGGAATAATTACTAATTAATTCATAGAAGGAAGTATTGAGGTGTTGGCAAGCTAAGTGTTGCTAATTACATAGAAAAATCCCCTATAGATACCTTGCTGTGTATCTCGTAAATGTCTTATGACGTGACGACGTACTGTGAAGGCAGCTAAATTCAGGTGTCATAAATAAGATGTTGCTGTCATACTTGTGTCACGTCTTTATTACGACGGAGCAAAAACAGATCCGTAATTGATCCACAGGAGAGCCTCAAAATGGCAGACATGAGTACACATTAACATCAAAATTAGCTTAAAAGGAAGGGCAGCGAATCAGCCTACGATGCAGCATGAAGAGGCATTTTGTGTACAGTTTACTTTATTCACTTACTAAATTTTTTTTTTTTAATGTAAGCATGTTGTAATTAAAATAAATACTCAAAACTGCAGATGTAAACACATATTGCTGTAAAAAGTAGCATAAAAACGAGGCAGTGTATTGGCTTATGAAGCTGCATCACTGGACGTTTTCTTTACAGTTTCCTAGAAAACAAGACATTTATTCACAAAATAATATCCTAAAATGTAGGCTTGTTCTGATTAAAATTATTCCTCTGAACTGCAGATATGAACACACATTTCTCTAAAAAATAGCTTAAAAACAAGGCCGTGAATCAGCCTAAGAAGCTGCTGCACCCGACTAGAGAATATGACATTATTCATTCACAAAACAATATTTTAAAAGGTAGGTGTGTTCCAGTTAAAATGATTCCTCAGAACTGCGTATATGAACACACATTACCATCAAAACACAAATATTAATTTTATTGTGAAACGTAAGTAGTGCAGCCATGTATCTTTCTGTCACAGCTTTTATGCCAATGAAGAAAATTGTAAACAAATGCTAGGAATCTAATAGACACATTTACCTTGCCTTTTTACTTTTGTTTAACTTCACAGGAGGCACTGAAAATAATGTTAGCTGATTTCGAACCTGTACTTATGAAGAATAATATACCTGGGGTTGTATTTAGTTTGTTTAATGGAAAAAAGAAAGGAGAGAGGACTCCAGTTTAACATTTTCATGAGAAGACATCGCTTTTTGGTTTTTCTCTGATGAGGCAATTATCACATTAAATTGCATATTATTTTTATGGAGCAGCGAAAAATATTGCTCTTAATTATAAAAATTTGGAAAGCTTTAATTTTGCCAAAAGAATAAAATGCTGTAAATATGTAGCTGTTTGTACAGATTTGAGTAACTCTGTAAAACATTTTTAGCCATGTTAACGTCGCACTTTTATTTTATATGAAATAAAATGTTTTTCTTACATTTGACTGTAAAACAGAGTAGAAAGGGCTTTTTTTTTTCCTTCACATTTCAAATTTTTGAACCTCTAACTGTTTCAGAATACATTATTGATAAAACATACAAAT
>NQII01015202.1:994-15737 GCA_002778355.1 Clitarchus hookeri | reverse complement strand
GGACGATTTGCACCACTGGAATTTCCGTTACTTGTGACTATACTATACGTACGTGTTGACTGCTCTCCCCGTGTGTAGCGCTTTATTACAGCCAGGTATAGTCTGTTCACTGTTAACTGAGCACTTTTTAAATCAACCTATGAAAAAGTATCTACAAATACCTGCACATATTTTAATGAGCACAATAACTAGCATGTGCCCAGTTAAGTTGGTAACGACGGAGAGAAAATAGTTCCACGTCTTAATGTTCAATTAAAATAGTGTTAAGTTAACATTTGTCAGTACTGAAATTGTTTCTTTTTTTATTTACACGCACAAAAGAGTAAGAATGAACACATTTGTAAAAATATTTTCCGTTCTACTAATTTCACAGTTTCACATAACCGACGCTTAAATAAAGTGATCAAGCCCATTGCAGTATTAATATTATCTGTGGTGGAAGAACACGCAATGTAGATACAAGTGGATCTTCAAACAGGACTTTCGAAATTGTTCAGTTTACTGCGAACAGCCCACACAAATTCACTACACATAATACAGACAAATTTAATACAGGTATACATTAGGGTGTCTCTAAGAAGCATGTATTCAAGTTATTAGATTTTTGAAAAAACTGTTTTTTGCAAATAAGTTTGGGACACATGTGTCCCATTAGGTTGCTAAGTATATATGACAATGTTGACCATTTTCTAATGAATATTTATTTTGATACAATCGAACATAACAATAGCATGAAATATGTTGACAATACGAAATGTATTATCATATACGTATTATGTTTACATTGTCCATTTCACATTCAGTAAACAAAAAGAAAACAAACAATTTTTCAGTAACTTCCTAAAATTGTCTTTTGTTTTCATTTCTTCTCTATAGTAACTCTTCTCATTCTCGATAAGCTTACTGAATGCAATAATAAAAAAAAAACATACTGTATATTAAAAACAAAATCGTATCCAGTAAAAGAACTCAACAAAACATTTACAGTAATGTATTTGACCATCCTAATATTGTTTTTCATTTCATTTTGTCTCTCTAGTAACACTACTGATACTTGATAAGCTTGCTAAAGGTAACAATATAAAAACACACTCTGTATATAAAAATCACAACTACTTGCACATTTTGCAAATATGAATATTTTGCCATTTGAGTGAAACTGTATTGTTACCACAATGGAATGGAATAAACAAAACTATTTTCTGGGAATTATATCTGCAATGTTTCCTATTTCCATTGACATATGTTCCTGTATACTATTAGCCCACACTTCATAGCGAATAACATATTACCGTGCTACTGTTAGATTATGTGTGATAAGGAGTGAAACAATTTTCGTAGAGAGGCAGTTGACACATCTGGCAAAGTGTTTTCGTTCTTGTTTCAATCTTCTGCTTTGAACAATGACAACATCTCCTCCTTGTATTCCCTTCAACTGGAAGGTGGTCACCTACATTCAACATAGTTCTGAATCTTTTCGATGGATGATAGCTGGATGTTTTATGTCTTGTTTGGGCCCTTTATCTCCCGAAATCAATCATGCCTTCAGGTAAACCGACAGACTTTCTTGGCTCAGAGACGTCTTTCACATTAGACCATATAACATTATCCTTGCTATTTGATGACATAGTGCCGATGTTTCTTACCTGATATTTTAGATGTGCTTACACAAACTAACTTGAGCGCAGGCAGGCTGCTAGCTGTTAGTGAACCAGTCGACCGTTTCTTCAAAGCTTGTTCATTTTATACTTCCTCAGAAGACCACGAAGAAGATTCCATTTCTTCACTATTTGAATAAGCTGAACCTTCCTGCCTGTAATCTGGGTCATCTTCATCACTGGCTCAGACGTAGTCATCATCTGAATATTAATCCTTCATAAGTAGCTAGTTTATTTCTTCAGGAGTGAGCCCAACTCTCCTGTAAAATAATTATGAAAATGCTTTCAATGGGACTGATGGGACAGTACCGACCCAAGTAAAGTACCTACTGGGACAAATGTGTCCCACATGCAAACATTACAACGATTTATAATATGAAAGTCATCAAAGTTGCATACTTTTATAATACAACGATACTAGGTATCCGTACGTAGCATAAATCACATTTAATTTGCTTTGCTCACCTTCCATATTTATCAGAAGTCATGATGTTGCTTTCTTGAAGCGTCACACCTTCACAATCTGTTTGATAACACCGGCCATATTGCTTCTTGGCCAGTTCTGTCACACCACGAATATTTACTAACCCCAGAATTACGGATAAGCATTATTTACCTTATACTGCGCACCAAACCCATCCGAGTAGGAATTTATAAACTTCTCCTGGGACATATGTGTCCCGCTTATGTTGAAAGAGTTAAGTGTGCTCGGCCTGGAACAGTTATCTTTGTGTCCTATCTTCTGCACTGCCGTTCTCCAACGCAGCAGAGAAACATTCACTCCGTGAACAATTGTGTCTGCTGCGACGCCTGCGAGGGCAATAACCGACGCTGTTACAGTGTAGCAAGGGTTGCATACTGGCAGGCGACGCACAATGCCTTAATATCCGCACGCGGACTTCAAAATAAAATACACACTAAAAAAAAAATTGTTCCCCTGGGATTTTTTAGTTCCTCGGTTGCTCACGGCCCAAGAGGAAGCGTGAGGCGATAAAATGCACACTACCTGTACAGAATACCACGCCAGACTTGACGCACGTTTCTTTGTAATGCGCCGACTGTCCGAGCGAACATACTTCCCGAGCAACCAATTGCAGGCGGTGCAAAACTTTTTTTTTGAAGTGTGTATTTTTATTTTATTCTCCTTCCACCAAACCCTGTGGATTTCGCCACGTAACTGATAAATATTCTGAGCGAAAGTTATTAGGCGAGTGTGAATGGTGAAGGACTGTGTTTTTTTTCGCAATATTCAGGACCGACGATACAAATATCTTACCTTTGGGGCTAGACGTTCCCATGTTAAAAACAGCACATGTCTTTGGTCGTGCACCAGTTGACACATTTTGTTAACAAAATGGTCACGTGACCCGATTTTGTCAACGAAATCGGTTGTTTGTCAGCTTCGAAGCTGAAAAATTACCAAATACAAAATATCAAATCATCGCCATATTAGTTTTGCCTGTTTTAAACGTTTAAATATGCATACAGGCGAGGCTATTTTAATGAATAAATGTGTGGCGTACTCAAAATAATTATTTCGCAAAGCATGTTGGTGAAATATTATTGAAAAAAGTGTTTTCTCACGACACACTTTTTGTCAAGTAACAATTTCATGTCGTAATTCTTTTATTTTGTTAACTTAAAATTTGAAACGGCCCTCTGACAACTTTTGGGGATAATGTTCGGTTATTTTNGTAATTCTTTTATTTTGTTAACTTAAAATTTGAAACGGCCCTCTGACAACTTTTGGGGATAATGTTCGGTTATTTTAACACTACGTGGAGTTTTAATTTGGGAATCATAGTAGCATATGACATCCTTAACAGTTGAATGTCTTGGTGTTCCGACTTACACCTTACAAAATACAAAATTGAAACGAAAAAACAAACCCAAAACTAACTCGAAAACCTTATATACAGGGTGTATCAGTACAGCGGTTAGAAACTTTCAGGAGAGATAGAGTACACCTAGACGATCGGAAATCACATAGCAATGCATGGTCGGAAACGCTTTCCTGGCGCGGTAGTGACGACGCAAAACACAAGAAAGAAAGGACACGAACCTTGATTTCTTCTTCTGGGGTTACGTCAAGGCACTGGTGTACGAAACTCCGTTAACAGTGTTGAGGAACTTGTTACACACATCGTGGCAGCTGCTGGGGAAGTCCGGGACACGCCCGGTATTCTCGCCAACGTCAGATCTTCAATGCGCCGGAGATGTGAGGCCTGCATCACGGCACGGGGTCGTCATTTCTAACACCTTCTTTGATTTTTGCTGTACTAAGAAAATAAACATGTTTCCTCACCCTGTTCGTGTCCTTCCTTTCTTGCATTTTGTGTCGTCACTACCGCGCCAGGAAAGCGTTTCCGACCATGCATTGCTATGTGATTTCCGATCGTNGTTTCCGACCATGCATTGCTATGTGATTTCCGATCGTCTAGGCGTACTCTATCTCTCCTGAAAGTTTGTAACCGCTGTACTGATACAACCTGTATGTGCAAGTCTTAATGTGTTAGGTTAGGCTAGTTTAACGTGCAGGAGGCCCCTCAGATTAGTTTACAATAAAAAATGGCTCTGTACCAGGTCGTTCTCCTACCGCATCTGCGGTCCCCCGGCTCGCTTCCAGACGCTAACAAGGGAGGATTCTCATGTGGGTAGAGATGGCCGATAAATCGCAGCCTGCTACTTTGTCACAGATACTTTCTTGTCACAGGGTATATATGCGACACANCTAGAGATGGCCGATAAATCGCAGCCTGCTACTTTGTCACAGATACTTTCTTGTCACAGGGTATATATGCGACACAATCATTGAAATATCTGCGACTGTGACGAGTCGCATACTGGACACACGTTCTTCACAGGTTTGTGATACCTGCTTCGCCCGTCGCAGTCCATTCCAGTCGCCTGTGACATGTCGCAGCGTCACAACAAGCCGAGCCTTCTACTAGAGTTTCCGAGTTTTACCANTCCATTCCAGTCGCCTGTGACATGTCGCAGCGTCACAACAAGCCGAGCCTTCTACTAGAGTTTCCGAGTTTTACCACCAGATGGCGACTGCGTGCTTTTAAGTAAAACATTCATTAAGTAACCAAATCTTTTGTTTAAAACGCTAACAAATCTCGTTACTTCAATTTCTTTAATTTCAGCTTTATTATGCTCTCTCTACACTACTTTTTTATTGTACAGTTAGTCTACAAACCATAGCAGCAGAATACACAGTAGATTTTTTTTTTCAATGCATTTTTATGTTAAGTCAACAAAAATACCTAATTCGTTTATAAACTGCAACCAAAGCTAAATATCGTGTCCTATTTCTCAGTTACTGAGGAAAACAAAACCACGTAAAACAATACAAATGGGATAATAAAGACAAGTCACAATAATTTTATACTGTTCAAGGCACATTTGTTGTAAATTCACACTTTAATACTGATGTTTTTAAATCAGTACTGCTAGAAATTTTTGGAAGCATGCCATGTATTTGCATTTTTTTAAAAAATCGCAGTGACAATATCGCAGTTAAAAATCATATATATTCATTTATCACAGTCAAAGTTGCCCCAGATACTTGGAAATATCGGTTAAGCTCATCTCTACATGTGGGGAGTGTGACGGACACTACCGTGGTGTAGGGTCTTCATCGGGATGCTCCCGTTTCCTCCCTCCGTATTCACTTCTCTACGGCTCCACGCCCATCTCATCTCTCACTTCATTCTTTTCTCATTCTAGTTTGAACGAAAGGTGTGTCTGTTGGGTAGGCCTGCCGGTGAACTCTGCCGACAAACTTCGGCGGGTGATTTCTCATCAAAAAATAGGTTGAAAATATACTGTATACACGACCTGCAGCCTATGTCTATTCCTGAAGGGTTTAACCACTTTTGAAAGTGTAGCTGAAGCTGACGTTTAGCCAGAATGAGAGACAAATCTCTGAGTTTCTGGACAGTGCATTATTGAACGACGATGTACAAACCGTAAAAAAAATTGTTTGCATATATCAACCCCCTTCCAAAAACCGGATAGACTGGAACCCCACATGAGCATTTACTAGTAATTCCCTGCGGATTAATAATCGATCATACATGTTAAAAAAAAAGTACGCATTGAGTTGCGATATTTTCAGTGTTAGATCATAATTCATTAATTTCTCGAAAATTGTGGCGTTTAGCGTAAAAACACGAGACTGCTTTTTCATTTATCCTGTACGGTAGACAACTAGGCCACAGGAAGAAACAAAAAATATCGGAAAGTAAATGCACACAGGGGGTTCCAACCCATCCATTTTTATGAAAGGGGGTTGATATCAGCAATAAATTTTTTTTATGGTTTGCAAATTGTCTTGTAATACTGCATCATCCAGAAACTCAGATATATTAATTTCATTCTGGCTAAACGTCAGCTCCAGATACACTTTCAAGAGTGATTACACACTTCGTATTCATATTTTCGACCTTTTTGGATGAGGAAAAACCTGCCTAAGTATGTCAGTAGAGTTCGTGTCCATCCTGTATAATCCACACTGACCCTGAATCGAGCCGGACAATGCCGCTGGTCGGCGGGTTTTTTCATCGGGGATCTCCCGTTTGATCCGCCCTTGCATTCCGGCGCTGCTCCGTACTCGCCTCACTTCGCCCTCATCGGCTCTCGAGACCTCGGTGTCATGAGCAGGCCACATCTCTCCACTCCACTCAAAGGTTTATTATATTCAGGAAGTGTGAAGATACCGTTGATACGCTATGTCGAAACGTACTTAAGGCGCCCGTCTACCTGGCGCTCGAACTGCGTTGCAGTGTGTTCCAAACACACGTTTTTCAACGAAACTATTAAGCGTGCGTTCAACGTGCTGATCTACGAAAAGAACACACACTTCAGACGAGAGCTGTATAGTACTTTCAAAATATCACGTACGTTAGAAACATCAATTCAGAGTACTCCAAAACCGCTATAAAACGGCCTTTCCAAGGCGCTGTAGTTCAAAATGCACGCATCAGATACATACAAAACTACTATAGGGGCCTGCATTGAACCTTCCTAAAGACTTCCCACTAATAAAATAATATGGTCACCGCTGAAAGTCCCATAGGTACACGCAGCACGACGAGAACACTGCACGCCGGTTCAGAGCCTTGCGCTTAGCGGCGATGGCGTACTTGATGCTCGTGGCGGTGTCGCCCTTGTCGCTCCCGCGCTTCTCGGCCTAAACGTGGGAACAAGTTCCAGGTAGACGGGCGCCTTAACCGACGAGTGTGTGCTTGTCTGCTTGTTGCAGGCGCCGCCATCAGGTGCCACCGGTCCTTGTGCCTGGACGACGCCAACATGACCGCATGCGCCTTCAACCACGTGACGGAGCTCGTCAACTGCAGTGACCTCGGCGACGACTTCAGCGACGAGGAGAACGCGACGGCCTGCGTCAAGTACAGCCTCACAGGTGAGTCGGGCAGGCGCGGAGAAATACTTGGCGAAGCAGCGTATTTACAATTAAAGTAAATCAGTGGTTAGACTTTTGTGTTGGTGTCGTTAAATTACAGTGACGACTTTTTGGTGTCGTGGAGAAAAAAAAACTCGAATGTTACAGTTTATTTTTTGTTACATAGTACCAAATTCTGCTTAAATTAATTTCGTGTAGCAATATTTGTTTAGTTTTCCTAGTGGCTAGCAGGTAATATTTGCAGTCTACTGTTGTCAGCTGTCAAGAAGTATTATTTGCATATAATCGTTACTTATTTGGGTTCGTAACTGATAATTAATTGAGATTCAGACTCTTTCTTACGTAATACAGCTTCGCTTGAAATATATTAACTTTATTTCATATACGCCTTACTATTAAATTTTGTTTTAGTATATATAGCTGTGCATCACTGGCCGTCAAACTGACAAGGGAAATAACTTACTAAATGGGAATATTAATGTATTGAATAATAGTGGATTTTTGACTTAATAAAGTGATATGAATAAAGTGGTCAGTCCCATGGCAATGTTAATTTTACATATGGTGGAAAAATACGCCATATGCTTCCAAGCAGATCTTAAGCAGGGCTTTCAAAAGTGCTCAGTTTACCGTGAACCACCTATAAAACTAGTTATGCAGCCACATGAATTCGTAGGACCTACTTACAGTGACTTTTTAGCATTTTAACTTCCGCATCTACCCACGACTCGATTAATTCTTCTTTTTCAATTCACTTTTGTAGTATAGATACAACCTTATAGACGTCGCTCCAAGTAGAGATAGTAATTTTCGTGCCCCCAGAAAATAATTACAGAAAATCTTGAAGTAAATGGAACTTATCTTCACACTTACAGCTTTTTTTTTAATAAGTGATAAAAAAAGTAAACATTATATTTTGGCATGCGGTTTTTTTCTGGCTGCCTAATTATATTGTTTAATATAAAACTATTATGACCCATATGGTTTCTCCGTGATGCAGCACGAGGTCTAAGTATGTGTAATCAAATACTGCAAGAAAAAAAATATTAAGCAGTAAAATAGTAAAACTTACAATAGCTTACGTTACGTTAATCGTTCACATACGTTTATGTAAATAGTGTCTTAACATTTAACGAGACTCAATAAAAATCCAACCAAATTATTGCAAGTGTTTGTGCTAGCACGTTGAAATAAATGAGACACTAAAGCATTGAACCTGAAATAAAATTTTCATTCATAGCTACATACACAAATAGCCTTAAACGAAAACAATATATTTATAATGGAATTAGAAAAGAACCGAAAAGTGGTGGTAAAATAGCTCTTGTGTAAGTTTCTCGTATAAAGGAAATTTTGAAATATACTATTAATCAAATGGTTGATGCTATTTCTCGCCCGCAGTAATTGTCATGGCTGTAGTAAGTTATTAATTTTGTTAAATGTCCACGTATGTATGTAAGGTACTAGAAAATGAAAATAATGCATTAAAATTTAACAAAAAAAAATAGCTTGAATAATTGGCGTTTTAGTGAATTGCAATTTATCGTAAAAATCAAGAATAACACAAAAAAATTGTGCTGTTTTAAAGAGTCCTTAGGCTGGTCACATACGAAACTCAACTCAGTTAAATGAACGGAGAACTATTCAACATATTCCAATGGTTTGAAGTTTCCAGTGCTTATATACTCAGCTTTTGCCGGATTTTTCATACGTTAGTTTCCTTTTCGGTAATCCTGTATTTTTATAGCATTCTCGGGACACAGTTTTGAAACGTACTGACCACAGTTTTTTGACCGACGTCAATTAATTATTGCTAATGAGCATTTAAAAAAAAATAAACCTAAGAAAAATATTACTGCCCCTAAACAACATAAATTTTAACGGACACACTGACTGGCATGTTTCCAGTTAAGTTTGCAGCGAAATATGAATAGTAGCCCCATATATTAAAGTCGCATTCAAAGTTGTACTTTGATATTTGCGGCCACTGCATTTATTTAAAATAGTTTCTTTCTGCTTTACGCATAGCAGAGAAGGAATTTGCATATTGTTAACATATTTACAATATTAACGATTTCACAGATTTCACATTTAAACTTGATAGGCGCATGAATAAAGTGAGAGGGTCAATGGCAATGATGATTTCACATATGGTAGAATTCTATAGTCTATTCGCGGTTTCTACCAACTTTTGAATCAAACCTTTAAAAAAAAAAATACCTCATTTTAGAGGTGTTTAGTTGTTTCCTAAATATATCGTGCATCACAAGCGTTTATACTTGTGTTAAAACAAAAGTACCTAATTTTTTGTTAAATTTAAGTTTTAGTTATATTTTTTAAATACATTATTAAACTTCATTTATAACTAATATGAATAAAGACAGAAATTAAACAGGTGTGTTGCTAATGCCCGGTAAGAAATAGTTCTTATGCATCATTTTAGTACACTGAATACGCAAGAATGCGGTGCTTTGGCACTCTGGTGTAATTTTCTCAGCTTTATTTGCACGAGGCGTAGGAATATCCTGGAAGAAGAACTTAAGCAGGGCTTCAGAAAAGTTGGAAGTAACCATGAACGGAGTGTACACAATTAAGGTTGATTCTACTCAGGTTAGGAACAAAACGAGTTTTATTATGGGAGAGTTTGGCACAGGGAAAATTTCCGCCGTTAGGTTCGCAGTTTTCCAAAGAGGTCATTTTTAATTAAAATTTTAAGGTATGGGAATAATAAAAAAAATTTTTTATCTAGTTACGTAATTATTTTGTTTTTTAACGTATCAAATAGAGAAAATCCGGTAAGCTAGAGAAGCTACCGCCTACCTAGCGGCGAAAAATTTTAGTTGCCAAACTAAAAGCATTGAGCTCCCAAACCTGAGTAAAATAAATCTTAACATAATGTGTACGCAAATAGATCTTTAGCAGGGCTTTCAAAAGCGCTCACTTTACCGTGAACAACGGATAAGTAGTATTTATTGTAGAGGAATGGCTGTGGTGTTGCAGGAGCTGCGTACAGACGTATCTCGGGCGAGGCCTTCAGCCCGTGCGGTTCCGTGGAGGTGAAGACGTGCTTCGAGTACAGCTCCAACGCCACGCTGGACCTGAGCGGGCGCCTGCGGGAGGCGATGCATTACGCCGGCGGCGTCAACGAGACTGTCCTCAACATCCACCTGTGCCACAGCGACGCTTGCAACGCCGCTGCGGAGAGCGGCTGGTCGACGACAGCGCTCCTCGCGTCCGTCCTGGGCGCGGTAGCTTCTCGGCTCGTCCGCCGCTGAGCGCCACTGTCGAGACTGCGCGCGCGCGCGCGCGCTCGCTCGCGAGTTCCCGTCCGCCAGTGCACCGTCGTCTATGGACCGTGACGTCAGACACGTATACGCGAGTGGCATTCCAACAATAAACAACCGAACCATTGGAACATTTCACTATGTGAAAAATGATAACGGCAGATCTGGCTATGCGTTCGATCTTAAAGGACAAGTACTTTGTTATTTTTGGATATATGTANCTTAAAGGACAAGTACTTTGTTATTTTTGGATATATGTATTCAGAAGTCATAACGTATGTATCATAATGTATATCTGCGTACGGCTGTTGCGAAAATTGGGTGTGATGTTTGAAGGAAACTTACTCTGTGTGTACGAGACTATAAACGATTCAGTTTTACAGAATGCCTTCGGCTAACCTAATTACTGTAAACTCCGTGCAAAATACAGAAATATTTATACAAATATGAAGGGAAAATGCTAGTAAATTAATTAAATAAATAGCTTGCTTGTGTAGCAATGTTGTAATTCATAGAAAAATAACTCAAACTAAAAATCGCTTCCCTTACCCATGACAGCAGGAAACGCACTGTGTACAGCCATAATTTTTGTTTCTAACCTACCCTATTACTAAGTGTTAAGTTTACGTCCGAGGCAGGGACGGGAGTTTAAGCGCGTCTCAGGGCTAGGCCCCATACGCCTACAGGAGAGGGAGTTTCATGCAAAGGAGGCGTGCATCGCGGCAGAGAGGGATTAAAGCAGCCATGGCCGCCATTGAGGCCATGAACTGCATCCCCGAGTGTTCCTATAGCTGAGGTATCGCTAAGAAGGGGGAGGAGAAAAACCGGCATAAACACCGTAAAAACCCTCCCGACAGGAAATAAGTTCAAAACTTCTTCATGCATTAATGAAAATGCCAAAGGAGGCAGCAGGTGTGGATTTCATTCTTTTTATTGTGGAGTTAAACAATATAGACGAGGAAGGGGCGGGACTGTGGGTGAAAGCGCCATTGAGGTGGAACTGCTGTCAATATTTCTGCGCAGGCGGACCAGCACAATAATATTGACAGCAGCTATTGAATGCAGGGCCTCCCTGCATCTCGTCGAGTGCGTTGGCAAACTGGGCAGCTCAGTCATGGCACCTACTACACCTTTGCTCTTCTGCCCTGACACCAGGATCTCCACGCCGTGGGTGAAGGCGGGGGTCCCCTACAGAGGAGCCACCTCCTCCCGCTCCTTCAAAATATTCCGTCAGTCTTCAGGGCAGGTGGGACTTCCGGGANGCTGACATCAGGGAGCATCCGAGGTCCGACGCATTCCAATCCATTCTTCACGCTTCCGCAGTCAGCAGCCCGCAGAATCCAGCAGAGAAGCGCTACACTTCGCCCGTGGCACATCGAGGTCCCCCTCCCCGCCTTGATCGCTGGGCTGCCTCCTGCACGATGCGCTTCGCCATCTCGTACTGAGCTATATTCTGTACCATATAAGAAGGCCACTTTTTGACAGGTCGGCGAAAGTAGCGCCACTGTTTACATCTCTCTACGAATCCTTCCGCCATCAGCTGGTCCGTCACGTCGGGACTGTATTTTTTATCAACATGATGTCAGCTAATCCACTTCTCATTGTACTACAATGCTAAACAAATTTTAAGATATTTTAAGACGGACATCCGTCTAAAAATATAAGTAGGTTATAAAAGCAACAATATAAAATGTTGCAAATAATTAGATATTTGATAACTCTTTTTTAATTTGTCCGAGATAGTGAATTTGGGTTAAAATTTGCGAGACGGTCTGTTGTATCTATCATTACACTTTGGACTTTATAGCTAATATATACGAGTTGGAAATATGTGACGTGGAATAACGTTAGAATTGCTTAAAAACTATTCACGCGTGTCTACGTAATCAAGGAGATGGGTTTCGAGAGAACAATATGGCGTATAATTTACGTAGACGAACGATTACCGGCCGAATATAAATGAGTTGTATTCAAAATCGTTGTAGATGAAATATATGCTACTTTAAAAATTATGCAGAGTTCGTCGAAAAATATAACTCTTGGCATATGTTTGTAAATTCGTTATATATCGCGCAAGAAAGATGTTTATTTCTGGCTGGTAATAGCTCGCAGAATATCCAATAGATAGCGCGCAGCACGTCACGGCGAAGTTTTGAGTAACTCTCTTTATGGCAAAGAGATAGCGTATTTTTTAAAGTTGATAATTCTCNATTTTTTAAAGTTGATAATTCTTACGTTACGGGCTGGAAATATATTTAAAATTCGTGTCGTTTCGTCAAATTATTAGAAAAAATAATTCAACAATATTATACAATATTTCTGTATGCTTTTGGAATTAATATCATGGACGTGTTGAAAGCAAAGTTTGAGATGGATGATACGACGTGAAAAAGCTCTCTGAAGTTATCACAACTTCAGAAAACTTTTCCATGTCGTATCGTTCTATTGTACATTTCATTTTGATCACCTAAACATAACTATATTATCACGAAGTTTAGTTTTTAACGCCAACAACCATTGTTTTGTGACCTCGTAAAATAAAATGTTTTAATAAATCTACGAACTCTTTCTTGTCCGCGTATTTTCTGCTTTTGTGATGTGCATCGGCAATGCACTCAGAATAGCCAACGTAATTTTAACTTTTGTTCGTTCGTGCATCAGCTGATATAGGATTTTGTAAATGGCGCTTTGTTTGTTTCGTAAATATTAAGTTGCCACTCACTGACTGTCAGAAAGTGGCCTTCTTATACGGTATGGACCATACCCAGGTTCCCGACGTCCACGACGACGGCACTGTCGCACCGTCCAGTTGGTCCGCAGGGTGTTTAGTTTAGTAATTTTTTATTTATTTACGAATAGATTATAAAAGGGGGCTTATTTGGCTAGTGAGCCGTCTAGTTTTTCTGCCTGTTATCACTTAATATTAAATAATAGATGAATCATTAACAAGATTGCATTTTACGGGAAATGTGGACATAATAAATACATAATATGTGCTTTAAATGACTGGAGCGGTATTTATTGTGAGCCTATATGTCGTCTCAAACGTGAGTTTTCTATCGTGGTAAAAGCTATTATTTGTACGAGTACGTTCAATGCGCATGCGCAAGACAACAGTGTACTCCGATGATCCCTCGACTAAAGTTAATCTTATTTTAATCGAAGTGGGGGCCACGGTGGTGTAGTGGTCAGACTACTCGCCTCCCGCCTAGGCGAACCAAGTTCGATTCCTGGTGGGGTCGCCCCCGGATTTCCGCATGTGGGAATCGTGCCGGACGATGCCGCTGGTCAGCGGGTTTTCTCGGGGATCTCCCGTTTCCCCTTCATTCCCGCGCTGCTCCATATTCACCTTAATCATCCTCACTGGCTCTCAAGACCTCGTTGTGGATGACTCGATTGAACATGACTTTAAGCGGTGACCCTAGAATTTTATTAGACTCTACTATGTAACAAAGTTTGATGCGTGCCTCTATCGTAGTTTCGCATGTATCCGGTTCGTATATTCTGAGATACAGCAGTCTGAAAAAGAGATTTTTAGTTATGCTGGATGGCATTAAAATAACGTTTGCAATGTGCGTAATGTCTTGAATTGCCATTGTATCATCGTGCTAAACGTACTTATTGGGGCCACGTTTAAAAGTTTTGTAATTAAACGCATTTTACAANGTGCCATTGTATCATCGTGCTAAACGTACTTATTGGGGCCACGTTTAAAAGTTTTGTAATTAAACGCATTTTACAAACAAAACGCAACACATTTGAAGCACCAGATATAGACGACCGCCTTAAGATTTGTTCCTGNTTAAACGCATTTTACAAACAAAACGCAACACATTTGAAGCACCAGATATAGACGACCGCCTTAAGATTTGTTCCTGAGTTTTACGCACAGTACAAGTACCCCATACTACAAGATTCGTGTACACATCCGTAGCTCACGGCCAGGATAGTTGTGGTAGAAACGTAATTACTTATGATCTGTTACATTCGCTGTCCCATTTGACAGGTGAATTAGTCATACGGGCAAAAAAAACCATGAAACATATAAACGTCGTGTTAAATCTAGATTTACTTGTGCGTTAAAAAAAATTTTAATGCCAAAAATATAATTATACTACAGTGAATTAATGTCGTGCGTTTCGCATTCGTTAACACAATTCGAGTTACTTAAGCAGTTTTATGAGCACCAGTTGTCTAGATAATTAACCAGTGTTAAATGCAAGATGTGTAAAAACGTTATGATGAAAGCGTAAAAAAATCAATGTAATTGAGAGATGTAAAACTTCAAAATTTCTGTGTACCCCAACACCTCGAAAGGACATGGTTAGCGTTCTATTTAACTTTTTTTTAATGCGGTTTATATTTTATTGGCG
>NQII01015201.1:0-29755 GCA_002778355.1 Clitarchus hookeri | reverse complement strand
GGATTCCCTACAAAACACATCGACCATGCGTGCATGTCGGAATGATAACTTTTAATGATATTATATGACTCCTCTCTCCCAACCTAAATACCCAGCGGCTGCGACCTCCGGCGGACATGGTACTTGTAGTTTGTCTCTCACCCTAGATACTCAGTGGCTGCAGTCTCTAGCGAAATATTACTTGTTACCATTTAAACAATCTCTCCCTACATATTCCAGTGGTTGCCACCTCCAACATACTTGCATTTCGTGTATACAGAGAATTATGTTACCTTTTAATATACTGACCCTATAATTCATTTATAATAATGTCACCTTTAAAATAATGGTGACGATGAATTTAAAAGTACATATGTGTCATATGTTTGTGATACCTCTGGTGGCATTTGCTCGGCCTGTTAGTTGTAGTGTAATCTCCCTCCTCTCAAAAATGTTTTCAGTGTGGGTGGCGCCCTTAAGTTACCATAACTGTCAATGTATTCCACCATGTTTCCGAACTTTTTATATGCGGTCCAATGGGTTCCCGCCCGAGGCTGGTAACTAGGTTTACTATACTGCAATTCACTCGCTTCACTTGTAGCAGTACGCATTCATGTAAGAACATGTTTCGAATTTTGTATATTTTTAATTTGCTAGCAAATTTTCGTATGTCTTTGTTGGTGAGTGGTCGATTTGGCAGGGACCTTAAGATCGCTTCTTTCGTCCGACCCTCGGTTTTCGCTTTCTCCTGCCTCCTCCTATGCAGCAGGGTCGAAGATACAGTCTCCTGCCATTTTTGTACCTCTAGCGAGTGCTACCATACACCTATTGTGTCGCATCAGTTCAGCCAATTGCTTGATTTCCTCCTGCACCATGTTCACTGCTCTCGCAATACCACTTGCGCCTCCGATAAGACTGCCGAGAATACCTAGCGCTTGCAAGATGAAGGTCATGATGCCTCTTTGCTTCGTCCATACTTTGCACTATTTTCCCAATAATTTTCTTCCTTTCAAACCTAAAACCCATTCTGCTCTTAACTTTGCTTTTCACAATCTTGGACATGCCCTATGCCGCTAAACGTTCACCAAGTTTGGACTTGGACAAACCAACTTTCGACTTGGCTTTATCTGCAATAATGGAGTCGGCCACATGCCTATCTTCACACTTGCTACTGGTCGTGTAGGAAATATCATGTTCCTTGCTAGCTTCGTCTAACATATTGAAAGGGACATCGCCACGCTTCAATCTCCGTGCTAGTTGCATATTGGGCGCGCAATATTTACAGCCTGGAATGTGCACTTCGAAAGGGAGGGTTGATAAGCATATTCATCAATCCATATTCCCTCTTGATGTTACTTTCACGATGCAATCCGACATACAGACACACATAATTTATCGCTATGTCTACTTTATAAAGATTTTGTGGCCGACAACAACACCCGACCTCAAACTTTACCATTCATGGGGGATGACTGCCATAAGTATCGTGGTTTAGTCATTTACATATTAAATGAATGGAGATTGTGTCACAGTCCACCACAATTCCCGTTCGCATCACCATCGCCGATGATGAAACTAACGCTTGTAGATCACTTCATGGGAAGCTTCTACCTACCACCATGTGGGGTATCACAGCTGGACCATGCAAATGTGGAAAGATGTGTGTGCTTCTTAGCATTTTGGAGGGACCCAATGGTCTTCGGTTCGAGAATGTTTACCTATACTGACAATCACTACAGCCGCCAATGCACCTAAATCTACCACAAGTACTGCAGGAGGTAGATGGTCTCCGCTATTTTACACTTAGTGACAATGAAGAAGTCATGCCATCAAATGGGGCTGGTTTCATTCCAGTCACAATAGCTGGATACCGAGGTCGGCGCTTACTGACATGTAATTGTCCTGCATGAGAGAGTTGTGTATTTGATATATCTTGTACATATCATATTTGAATGCATTTTTTTGAAAAGTAAATAAATTCATTCTTTAACATTGTACTGTGTTGTTCCCCTGAGAGAGATCGACGCAGTGAGATGGACCACAGATCTGGTACTGTCCAGGAGAGACAGCAGAGTTTGGATCGGCCGGACTATGGCTTCCTCTGAGTGTGAAAGTCCCAGATGGTTGTGTGAGGAGAGTGGACGGCGCATCGCAGTCAGTTTGGGGCTTGAAGCTCACTGTAAAAATATGTTGTATTTGTACAAGTTATTCTTTGGAAACAAGTTGCCAAATATATTTTTGTAGTACTAAAAATAAATGAAAATAATTTTCTCAAAACCTTGAAGTGAAATATGCAAAATTAATGTTGAATTTTAACAAACAAGTGTTGTAGACTTAAAGTTTATTGTAAACATTGAGCTACATAAACAATTTTGTATGTTTAGCAAAAAAAAATTATATATATACAATATTTCAACAGTTTATTTACCAGAAAATCATTTTGTAACAAGTATAGAATTTTTTTACTGTGCTGGTCAACTGAGATGTTAGTTATTGCTCCTCCATGCTGAGTGAGAGTATCTTAATCCTTGCCTATGGAATAGTTACTGTTATACTCCTACTACGGTCGGGCTCAGCCGTCTGATGAATTACGCTCTATAGCGACCTGGGAAGCAGCTTTGCCGTAGTGTCGTATGAGTGCCTTTTCGGCTTGATCGGCGTAAATGTGAACCAAGCTTTACTCACCACTGGACGCGTACCAGGTACATCTCTTGATGACGCGGTGGAGAGTAACGCAGTGAGGGGAGCTGTGACATGCCAGTTATTGACATCTCGCACCTGGCGGCTGCCAACAACTACCAGAAAGTGGAGAATTGCCTCCTCCGTTCAAGAAACTTTTGGACACTGAATTATACCACCAGGGGGATGGAATGTGCGGGATATCCAGAAAGAGGACCCATAAGTATAAATACAGCCATCGCCCTGCCTGAGAGAGTTGTTGCGCAAGTTTGGAAGGCGGCAGTCTGGAGTGATTTGGCGACTTGCAGCGGTGAACTGGGAGTCACGGCGTTTACATAGAAACAACTACATTCTCGTAGAACATGGCGTCAGAGCGGGAGTGGTACATCACGAGAGACTAACCATAGGTGCACTTCGACTGACTTAGAGAATTTGAATACAGTATTTGTGTTAAGGGGACTAGTTATTTATTACATTCATTAATGTACATTACTACTCAGTAGTAGTTTATTAATATTGGGAAATATAATTGTAGCTAATTTTTTTAAAGGACTCTGCCTACCAACCTTGCAGCCACAGAATTTACGTGGGGAATCAAAGTGAAATTCCATATTAGTGCATCAATTTAAAGATAACTGTTTAAAACCCCCAAAAAAAATATTCAACGCAACTTCCTCAGAGAATACTGCCACGTCTATAAATTTAAAAATTATATATATATTTTTTCCTTTTGTAAAATTGAAATTTTAGTGTTAAATATTTAGAAAAATATATTAAACGTCCCAGCGTTTCGTAAGCAATCTAGCATAAATAACTTTTTTTTAATCTAGGTACATTTAGAATTAATGCATTAAAAATAATTATTTAACATTTATTCCCCATTTAAACCCTGGAGCTGCATACGCCACAAACCTGGCAACGTTATGGCGAGTGTGACAATAATTGAATGGGTATAATACATTTTTTTTTTTTCGTTTTCCAAGAACCATCAAATTTATTTTTTCCAGTTGCCCACTGTTAGTGGGAATCGTTGAAAAGATAAACTCCATTTATTAACCAAAATTTCGAGAGCAGCTGAAAGTGAAAGTTGTTTAATTTTTACTTCTGGAGCCTAACAAGTCACTCATGAAACGCTTAACTGATACAGTCTATCTCATATATCCTAAAAGTCAAACTGTATTACCAGAACTAAATGTAAGGCCTCTTGTTAGGTATTGTGTATTATATATAGCTATAATTTTGTAATTTATATGACACTGCCTTGTGAATCAACGTTATTGAAATGCGGTTTGGATGTTACGAATGTGACAACATTCTAGTCAGAATAAGGATGCCTACGCTTAATGTGTTCAGAGAAACTACCTCTGTCAGATAAGTCTATCAGAAGTAGTCTCTCTTTCTATCTATCTATCTAAGCTTATAACTATCTACCTATCTATCTATCTCTATCTGTCAAGTTTTTTATGACACGTACGATCAATATATGTTTTGCTATAAAATTGATTGCAATATACATGTGTTCAAGTAAACTTAACTTGCTTTACCATATATCAAAAACAAATTTTTATTGTGCACCGTCCATTAATCCCAACATTATGTTTAACTATTCTCTTACTTAAGAAAACTTACTTTCTGTGTTTTCATTGGAAGGTGGCATAAACAGATAACGTGGTACAGGCGCAATCCCAAAATTTCCCTTTCCACCCGGATGAAATAAGGAAAAGAGGAAATGCAAGCTCAAGGAGCGACGCGGCCTCTTAAGCTCGCAATTTCCGAGGCCTTCCAAGAGGTTGGTTGCGTGGAAGTGGTTTTTTGGAAATGCAGGAAAGGGGGTGGGGGTGGTTAGGAGGGAGCTGGGGGTGACTTTCTTCGTGTCTGCGTATTGGCGTGGCGAACACACCCCCATCTCCTCAGTAGCACGTCGGCCATTTGTCACGGCTCCAGGACAGGCCAGCTCGTGGTGGTGCAGGGGATGCGGTGGCCGGGTTTGGGCCGCCCCCTTAAGTTCAGAAGCTTGGGAGGGGGAGGGGCAGGGAGAGGCGCCTATCAGTTCCAATCTCGTGGTCGTGTCGCCAGGTCAGCAGGTCGCGGCCGGGAGGGTGGGCTTGCACGCGTGTGCGTGTGCCCTGCTCAGAGCTGGCAGGCTCTCAGTGTGTGGGCCGCGACACACCTACAGCAAGCTGCACATATCCAACTCACTGAAACTGATTTGCTTCTTGCTTTTCCTATTATTTGGCCATTACATAACGGAATATACTACCACCCTTGTATTAATGTATTTCGCTTATTTTACAAGAATCGTTAATCAGCCGCCTGCTAGATTAGAACCAATTTTGTACGTCTTCTAAAGAGCTGGAAAAACTTTCGTTAGAATGAAGTTCAACACTTTGAGGTTGTGAACATATTAAGACCTTTCTGACTTGTAATTTACACTGCTTTTTATCCTCTGGCCTTCACCCATGTGTCGGCGAGACTGAAAATGAATGCACTGAAGTGAGCTATCACAAGTTCTCAGTACACGGAGAAAAAGTTTCAGGTATCGTTTTTAATAGTTAGCATTGACGTGAGTTTGAACATCGCTGTATCAACGCACTTCGATTTCGGGATTCTTTATATTTTGGCTTATGTTGATAAGTTGAGCTACATAGATAAAGAGCTGGCTAACGGAAACAGTCAAAGTTCTTAAAATAAAATTCACATAATTAGTGGTTTTTATACATCAAACATTAAAAAAACAAACAGGACTCAAAGCACATACGCATTCCTGTCAGTTTTTTATTTGCGTTCATAGAGTCCCCACTTAATGGGCTATGTATGCACTGCGACCAAAAATTGTGTGAAGAAAAGTCTATCCACTCATGTCATTTTCTTCATTTTTATTTCAGCGCAGCAGCGGTACATAGTAACCAATTTCGATACCTATCTTAATATTTTGGTATGTCCAAAAGTTATGCCGTTATGAACAGTGCCTGACAATGACAATTTTCCAGAAAATTCCGTTTTCCTACAGGCACGTAACAAAAATGAACATTTACCTGACAAAATTCATATTTCTCTTGCGTTGTATTATAGGATCCGAAAATTGTTGCGAAAATGGTCTGCAAATCAGACTTCTTGATTATATTCAAAACAAAGCCTCAGCTAGCTGTTCATTGGCCGCTACGCAAGTGAATAACACGTTCTACACAACAAAAGGTAACAGTACATTCGGACCTTGATTCCCTGCAGTTAAACTAGTGGTTCAGTGCTTTTGTATAATAAGAACAAAGGAAAATTTTGATAATACAGAAAATACCTACTCGCACTCGAAGGTGAACTACAAAAAGCTTGGCACCCTTTCGTGCATATAACGATCAATGTCAGTAACGATATATTAAATATCGGTTTCTCTTTCCGTAATAATTCTCTGACTTGCGTCATATCACTCCTCTAAGATCCACAATATATTCGTAATAGCCATAGATTATTTCTGCGTAAGGTCCATTCGTTTGAATGTCGCGATCGTTTTCACTAAGCCTACTATGTAAATTAACATAATATAATTCTTTATTACATGTATTTTCAAGTGATAACGTCATGGAACAAAAAACACGCAATACCCGAAAACAATGCACGCTAGAAACACTTTCTCTGCTGCAACTCATGATTTGTTGGCGAAAAGCAAGTTTTGATTAGATATGAATCACTGCAAAGTAGGTTTCGCCTACCCAAAAATTGTGTTTTATTGCTTTATTAATGACAACAATATCATTGCGTTATCTTCACAGCAGTTCGGCAGCATTCTTTTTAGTTTCGTTATTTGTTGTGTTTATGTGGTTAAGCTGTTTCGTTGATGATCTAAGGAATTCGCAAGTATTTGTTAACTTAGCATTTAGTACTTTTCATTAAGTAATAAAAATTAGAATGTCCAAAACATAAGATCAAAGAATTTTTTTATTTGCTGCACATAAACGTACTAATGTCATTCAACAAAAATGTATAGACAAAAAATTTAATAAGAGCCAACATTCATTTTTTTAACCTTCAATTAGAATAAAAGAAAATGTTTTTTACTGCAAATGCATCATGGAAATGCTTTCCTCTGCTTTACAGAAGGTTTTCTAAGTATTCTTTTACATTGTGAGTGCTTGATATTTACAATACTAGAAGGGGCGCGCAGCTAATATCGACCCAAACTCGTCTACCCTGCGTGTGATGGTATCGAGCGAACGTGTTCACCAGAGTTCGGCGTCGGTATACAGTAAGTTTGTAGTAATGAATACATTTCTCACCTGGGTAACTTTCTGCGTCCAATGAGACAATACTAAGCGAAAGAGCGCCGTGTTAAGAGTTGGATTGGATTCCGGGACGACCTGGGTTAGATAACCTGTCAAGCTATCCTGAATTTGATTTTCCACGGTTTCCCGCAATCACTTAAGACGATTGACTCTTCGATGTCTAAATTACCACTTTTCCCGCTTTCTTTCAGTTAGTGGATTCGGAGAAACCTGGATGTGTTGTGACGAATCATGAGGAAGCTACGAGTAGCCCAATGCTGTGTGATGCCAGCTACCGAATTACGTTTGTTTAAACTGGTAAATAGACAAGTAAAGTAAAAACAACAAACATTAGTAACCACTCACTATAGTCTGTCACTACACGCCTACAGACATATCCCTGGCCTGATATCTGTCAGGAAGATTTTGAGACTATCTCTCTTGAGGCTGTGTCGTTGGGTTTATTTAACTACAGTCACTATTAAATTTAAAGTCAAAGTCTTTGCAACGAACGTACAGTATAACGCTCTTTCATACGTCCAGTGCAAAAAAAAAGATTTGTTATTGCTAGATGTTATTTCGAAAAATAGTTTGTGACTATACGCAATATAATCTCAGTAACGAATGGTTTTTCACACGCTTGAGAAACTTTCCTTATTGGGCAGGTTTTCTGCTGGTACAGTGAAGATCAATAAACCCACTCTGTGAAACGTTGCGCAACGGCCCACTTTAACTGAAAGGGATACATTTTATGCACGCCAGTCACGTACTTTATGAAGAAGTAACGAGTAAAACTGTTCATTCAAGTGAGGAAATGATTTGTCCTGCAGATAAGCAAACTACTACCAGAGAATTCCTCTAGGTATGTGCATAGTATACTGAAACTCTAACATCCACATTAATCTTCTTGCGGTAAATTGGTTTCCCCGTTGCTTTTTGATAAATCGGCAAAAGAATTTTCCAAGTTCGCCATCTCGTAGGGTAAATAAATAGCTTGAGATTATTTTTACTGTGATTTTCTGTCGACTTCTATCACCTCACCTCCGTCCAGCAAATTGTTACATGAGCAAAATGTCTTCATGCCGGTGCCATAAAAGCAGCTTATCTTCCGACGCTATATTTACCAAACTCTTTTTCTCTCTCGGCGATTTATGTGNTGCCGGTGCCATAAAAGCAGCTTATCTTCCGACGCTATATTTACCAAACTCTTTTTCTCTCTCGGCGATTTATGTGCAAATTTCATATTTATTTATTAACCCCCCGTGGCTGCACGTCGCTTGGGAAAAAAGAGGGGGGCGGTGGGAGTGACATAGAAAAAAAGAAAATCCTGAAGGACGTACTTATAATGAATTCACGAGTTCTTAAGATACGGAAGGAAGCGAGCTGGGTGGATCTGGGGGTCCTTTAGTCGCCTTATAGTCGACGTGAATTTCAGGCCTGTGTATGTATCTTTTTTCCAGAGTAGGCAGTAAATTGCGCTGGCTGGCAGCACGGAAAAGAAATATACCCCCTCCCCCAAACTAACTGTGCCCCATCAACATCTCCAGAGTGGAATATCAGGCGGACGAGATAAACGACCCGGCCACTGGCAAAGACGTTTATTTATTTACCGCTCCGGTTGCGCGGCCGGGCTCGCGCCCATTTGTGGATAAGGGCGAATATCGCGCTCGTTAGCGTCCGTCAGACATTAACTATGGGAAGGCCCCAACTACCATCCTACGCCTTATCTCTCGAGACCTCGTTGAAATAGTTAATAGCGTTCTTTCCTTATGCATATCGTTAGTTACGAAAAATATTAAGTGGGAGGTTTCTTTTTTACTTGATTCGTACTTACGGACATGCAAACTTAACGTCGTTAATTAGCGANAAATATTAAGTGGGAGGTTTCTTTTTTACTTGATTCGTACTTACGGACATGCAAACTTAACGTCGTTAATTAGCGACACAATACATTTCAAATAGATATATCACTTTTGTCATTCGACAAGATTTTTTTTTGACATGTTCTGTAGGACTGCGAGTTGCTGACAAACAGATAATAGTCGAATTATGTATAGTATAGGGCCTCCTTTTTTTATCAGGAATAAGGAGAGACACATTGGAAAATCCCAAAAAAAATTTTGAGCCAATGAGTCATCGACAAGGCTCTAGTTAATTTATAATTTTATGACTGGTTGATCAAGTATTAGACACTCCGCTATGTTATCTGCAAACCAGTCTTAAACGTCTTGCTTAAGAGTACCGCAATTATCTTTGGCCAAATTAAATGCAATAGGAACTTCGTANAAATATTAAGTGGGAGGTTTCTTTTTTACTTGATTCGTACTTACGGACATGCAAACTTAACGTCGTTAATTAGCGATACAATACATTTCAAATAGATATATCACTTTTGTCATTCGACAAGATTTTTTTTTGACATGTTCTGTAGGACTGCGAGTTGCTGACAAACAGATAATAGTCGAATTTTGTTTAGTATGGTGCCTCCTTTTTTTTTTATCAGAAATGAGGAGAGACACATTGGAAAATCCCAAAAAATGTTTGGAGCCAATGTGTCATCGACAAGGCTCTAGTAAATTTATAATTTTATGACTGGTTGATTAAGTATTATACACTCTGCTATGTTATCTGTAAACCAGTCTTAAACGTCTTGCTTAAGAGTACCGCAATTATCTTTGGCCAAATTAAATGCAATAGGAACTTCGTANTAAACCAGTCTTAAACGTCTTGCTTAAGAGTACCGCAATTATCTTTGGCCAAATTAAATGCAATAGGAACTTCGTACACGCGTGACAGGCAGTGAACAAAGGCAATTGTTGGTCATATGTAGGATATTTTGAATCCTAGAAAATAATCAACTTCTCTAGAAACGGCGTAAATTTTCGCGAATTCATTCCAGAGCAAATTATAATGTAGACACGTGTACATTTCAGTTCCTTGTCCTGCCGGTAGGGACGCCTGATTTTCAAGAAAAGAATTTCGTGCAGGCTAAAATTAAACATCATATGTTCACACTAGCAGTTTTCCTTTATTTACTGCCCGAGTGTCTTGGCGAGAAGACATTTTGATGTTTGGCTGGGCCAATCTGACTCTGAGTTAGGNCCTTTATTTACTGCCCGAGTGTCTTGGCGAGAAGACATTTTGATGTTTGGCTGGGCCAATCTGACTCTGAGTTAGGTTACTCAGACACTGAAGAATCTGTGGCTGGCAGTCAGGAACCTAAAATGAGTAGTCATTTACACTTATTATTTTGTNTTACTCAGACACTGAAGAATCTGTGGCTGGCAGTCAGGAACCTAAAATGAGTAGTCATTTACACTTATTATTTTGTATGTGGATTCGATCTTAAGTGATCTGTAATACAACTAGACACGAACTCTTTTCGCGAAAATGGGGTGTAATTGCTTATGAATAGAGCTCACTCGCGAATTCATGCGGTTACAGGGTGACTTGAGGCGTTTTTTTTTTGCCGTACTGCAATGGTTGTAAGAACGTTCTTTGGACACTCCCTTGTCAACTGTGAACCAGTGATAANTTTTTTTTTTGCCGTACTGCAATGGTTGTAAGAACGTTCTTTGGACACTCCCTTGTCAACTGTGAACCAGTGATAAATGGAAGCAGTAACAGGAAGCAGTAACGCGACCGATTCGTCAA
The DNA here is from genome assembly GCA_002778355.1 of Clitarchus hookeri. NCBI lineage: Eukaryota > Metazoa > Arthropoda > Insecta > Phasmatodea > Phasmatidae > Clitarchus > Clitarchus hookeri. The sequence continues at coordinate 19,187 of NQII01015201.1, read as the reverse complement.
CAACAGAGTACTAAGTCTTCACATTATAGCAGCGGTAAATAAATACACTAACCTGACTCAAGTGCGTCGTAGAACATGTGAAATCCATCGGTATTAAAGTAAATGAAATATTAAGTACTTTTCCAATAACCTTACCTCCTTACTCTACCTTCACTATTAAGGTGCTATTTATTTTGCGGCGAACCAAAAATTTTGTATTCAATTGATGTTAACAATTGTGCTTAAACTTTTCTTATATACAGTTTGCTTTAAGACAACATTCCGATGCAAATAAATTAAGTGCAATTACTTTTTCACAAAAATAAATATTATCTACGAAGAAAAAAATAACGCAGATGGGAGAATCGAACCCGCTTCTTGGGAGCGTGTCAATTTCCACTTCTCGAAACTCATTGTCCTACTAATCGTTCTATTACGGCACGTCAATATCCGTTTCATATTATGAGTATTCTGGATATATAACGACAAACTCTAGTACTCTTTCGCTATGTGAAAATATTTTATTCTCTTGAAATATATGCATATTTCGCACACGTAAACTGTTTTTCGTGGTTTAGCAGCAGATGTAAGTTATATTTAGTTAATCAGTCTATGTTTTAATAATACTATGTTATCACTGTCCTTAAGTATCCGCAATTTTACAATGTCAAGGCAGTGTAAACTGGTGTTGGCCCAGACATTACTTTAATGTCGTAGTTAACACAACTATTTGGTTTTTCCTGTTATTTTTTACTGTAATACAACATTTGGTTGCCTAAACATAACTTAGAGGCTTTGTTAAAATTAACACTTCAACAGTAAGTATATTTGTATTATAGTAATATAAGACTTTGTAAACGGTCAATATTATTAACTTTGTCACAACATTATTTATTCCTCTACAACATAAACGTCCAAATAAATGGTTCAATAGCAATTGTTTTTTGCAAAAACATTATACTTTTTCCAATGTTGCTGCCTTGTATTAATGGCATCACGAGCATGTTCCTCTTGGGGCGACACCCAGCTATACGCTGTTCACGGTAACCTGAGCACTTTGGCAAGTTCTTGTGTACTCTTACACCATATTCATAACTTGGAATGTCATGGGCCTAATCATCTTTTTAATGAGTCGCGTCGGTCAAGTTAAAGACGTGAAATTATGATAAAGTAAATGTTTAATTAATTTGCTTTTTTTTTACACTTATATACATTAAAAAAGAGAACTCAAAAGAAATAATATAAGTGGATGTTCGTAAATGTTTACCCAACATTATTAATTCAGCGTTGAGACATGAAACTACTTTCCCTTCGTCGTTACCAACTTTACTGGGCGCTCGCCAGTAGGTTTGCCTGTTAAAATTAATGCAGGTAAGCGCAGTGACATTTTTCATGGGTTGATATTAAAAGTGCTCACTTCGCCGTGAGCAGCCTTTAGATTGTATTATACTGCTTACATATTATGAATTCTTTTACGACCTCAAGAGTTGCAAGAGTTTGGTTCTTTTTGGACACTGTACTTGCACCGTGCGCGCCTCTTGCAAACAGTAAACAACGTACTGCGAGCTCGTTGATGTCGGAATTAACCAGGCACAAATTAATGAGAAGTGCAGGATTTTCATGCAGTCAGGTTTCTCTCAAGGAAGACTCTCAAAACACCGGCCAGTGATTCCTTGTCGTGTACAGTGGCGACCATAAATGTCCGACATGTGCAACATGTCCTCGATCACGTATACTGATACTTAAAGTGTTAACACTTAGATCCACGGTGTCCTATAGCTAAGGCCACCCTGTTTTTAGTGAGAAGATTCTAAGGCTACTCGTACTTCAAAACACGCTAGTCAGCAACCATTCTGTTATTGGATGATTCCAACCGTCACACTTCTTAGGAGTCTGGCAGAAAATCACGGGTGTTCAGTGTTGTAGTTACATAACTCTGATAAGCCCGGTCAGGCAGGGAATGTCTTCTCTATTAAGCACAAGGCCGATAACAGAAGGAAATGTGCGATTGTGCACGTAGCATGTTCAAGTATAGACTTCGCACAAATAATTTGCGAAAACCAGGTTGTATAGTCCATTCACTGTTACTTCCAACTTTTCTGAAGCCATGCTAAAATTCTACTTCCAGGATATTCCTCCGCCCTATGCAAACTAAGCTTAACCAAGTGTAGAATATTACACCAAAGGGACTGCGCACCGCGTTCTTGCGCACTCAGTGTAATAATATTTTGCATAAGGACTATTTGTTACCAGGCATTACCAACACACCTGTCTTCTCACTGTTTTTATCTTTATCAATTATAATATATATATAATATAATTTATAGATAAAATGTAGATAATTTATTTACTGACCCAAAAATAAGGTACTTTTATGTTAATTGAAATATAAAACATTTGTGATACATGGCACAGTTAGGGAATAACTGAACACGTCATACATGGGTTGATTTTTCACAGGTTGGATTTAAAAAGTTTGAAGAAACCACGAACAGGCTATACTCTAGATATCACAGCACTCTGTGTATTAGATATTGCTCACAAAGTATTGACATGACCTACACTGTACACATAAAGTATCTCGCCTGTGGAAGACACCGTTGGTTGTTGAAACGTTTTTCTTAAACTTCACAAACAGCTAGAGTCAATAATATATAAAATTAAACTTTTTTTATGGGTTTTTATATACATGACAGCGGCTTGTACCGATATCTGTACAATTCCAAACATAAAACTCATTCGTTGCAAAGACTATGTCTGTTTGTTTGTTTATTTGTACCGGAAAGTGTTATACTCATCAAACTCAAAAATTTAACTTCCCAGTTTCGTGTCAGAAACAATTTTTTCCGTGATAGTAGTGTTACGTATTTCCTTATAAGTACTCGTTTAGCGAGATTTTAATGACTACCTTAGAGTGCATTGATGTCTTTCTACCCGCAATTTTGATGTGGGAGAAACATGATGTTCTATTATCTAAGCGTGGGTGTAGCTTAATGCTTCAGCTGACCTTTGAATTGCTTATTCGTAAAAGTGAAAAGATTAATAAGGAAAATCCAATATACACTCTTGACATCAAGTGCGCTACAAAAATGCATTAGTGTAATTTTTTTATATTTAAATTTAACAAATATAATGTAGCAAAACATGGTAAAAATTTTTGAGATCATTTTTGCACAGAGAGTTAAAGGAATGAAAATAAGAATGCACTTGACTTAAGCTTCCTAGCAGTGGCGTAGGGTATTGTTCTGAAATAGGAACGCCTGATATTGCAAGAACATTTTCTTATTATAGTCAAACGTGGAGCCAAGGGTTTCTCTTCCGGTAAATAACAAAATTGTTTTATTTATTATAACTGGTTTAAGCATAGGTAAATGTCCTGTTATCTCAACGTTTCATAACAAATTGAGGGCAAACTACGCCACATGGGGAGAAAATTTGTGGCAACGAAAATAGCGATGCAAAACCAACTACGAAAACAGACTGTATAAAATCCTCAGAAATAATTCGTGTACAAGGAACCAGTTGTTGAAAACTAAATAATTAATGCGATTTAAAACGCAGAACATCTTTAATAAATTTAGTTGATTTCTTACGGCTACAAAGGGCAAATAGGGGAATAAAGATTATTATTTATATTATTACTATTTGACATGGCCAAGGATTTTCAGTCAATAATATATCCACTGTAATACAAACAACTTTGTGTAATCCAGTCAGCAATAAATATGACTTCTCATAAAAACAGCATTCAATGAAAATATGACGCTTGCTCCAGTGGATATTATTGAACATTCTGCAGCAGATCGGATAAGAGGAAATTTTCCAGTCTCTGGCCGTTTGGCATTTCCAGATACACGTTTGAGAAATATTTATTTTTCTATTTAGAGTTCTCTGCTAGGTCAAGCTTTGTATGTCTGTGTTTAACCCTCCCCCGTTCTCTCTCACCCTGTTTCGCCTCGCACAAACACTTCATGAAATTTGTAATACAATAAAGGTTATAATCATGTTTTTCCAATTGTAATATTGTTAAGGAAGGACTGATATTTAATATTTCGGATTTATCATTGTTTTTAACAAAAAAAATGCACAAATTCATTTATAGTGTAGTACCTNACTGATATTTAATATTTCGGATTTATCATTGTTTTTAACAAAAAAAATGCACAAATTCATTTATAGTGTAGTACCTTCAGAGAAATGGAAAATTTGGTACTTGTAATTGTTGAGAGAAAATTAAATGATTTTTTTTAACAATTACAGAATTGATATTAGGAAAAAAATTAATGAATATAGTCTTTAATATCACAGACGCCCAATTTCTGTGTAAATTATTTTTCTCTTGTTATATTTCAAAACACTTTTCATTAATTTGCGTTATTATATGGTTTAGATTTCTACTTGTTTTAGGTGCCTGGCTATGATCACAGAAATGCGGTACCCGGAGTAGCCTTATTCTGAATGTTCCAGCCAAGTACAGAACTGCATTCTCACTAGAGCACGCGGTTAATAATCAAAATCAAACTGCAAGCGTTCGCATAGTAAATTGAAATCTAGCCTGCGCCGAACTTTTTCGGCGAATTCAAGTGTCACAGTATACCAAATACGTAGATCAAAGCTATAGCAAAAATGAAAAATTCCATAATACCTGGGATAAAACTCTCTTAAACCTTTGNAAATTCCATAATACCTGGGATAAAACTCTCTTAAACCTTTGAGTCACACCTTTAAATGTCCACTCTGCGCAGACATAGAGCGATCTGGCGGTCTGCGTTGAACCGACCGTCGACATTCAACAGAGTTCCTAACCCATTCAGACCTGGTGTATACAACTGTGTACATAAAGGAAATTAAGGTTGATATTTATGGCTGTTACTGTACCCGGCAAGGCTTAGTGCCCAATTATCTTACCTGTGGGTATTTGACTCGTACACTGTGTTTTAGCTCCATTCTGTGAATGGCTCATAAATTACTACAGCTGAGCACAAATCCCACAGCTTATTGATCATAACAATAAAACAAGAATTGTATGCAATTAAGTACAGCACGGATCAAAATATTCCCCAAATTTAACACGTGAAATAATAAATGAATGTAGGTACGAAAGGGTTAAAACACACAAGGACCGGTTAAAACAACTATGTTCCTTTTCGTAGTAAACGTTGTACGTGAAACATGTCGCTCAATAGTTTATCTTCCAAAGATGAAGTATTGCTGTTGTGGAACGTAGAGGAGCCTAAAAAGACCGCCGTGGTTAGAGTGCCTGCTGTGTGCATTACCTGCTTGACATCCCTACATTACAAAGACACCCGCTTTCAGACTGCCTGCTGTGTGCGCTAGCTGCTGGATATGTCAACGTTACAATGAAAGCTAACCGCTGATCACGGAATGCAGACCGCTAACATCTTGTTCAGCGCTGTACTTTGTTTGTGCTTCATATTTTTGGCTTCAGCCTCGTTATGACACTGTGGAACGATTCGTCCCCCACAAGAAGGAGTTCCCTTATTGGTAGCTGTTTTCTTCTGTGCGCAGCGCGTACTGTGAAATTAATTTTTTGTGTAAAGTCCCATATAGAAGAGAGGGGAGTATGTTGCCAGGAGCTGATTGGCGAACGGCGTTCTGACATGTTGCTGGCCAGTGACATCCCTTTGTGGTATGGGCTGATATTTGCAAATAGTCCCTTTTTCTAGAAGCAGGTATGATCAAAGACATTGCCGTATAAAAGAACTTATAACAAATAGAACCTCATGTAGGTATAGTCGGTAAGCGATATTTTTTACACTTTTTGAATCAAACCTTTGAAAAATCCCCCCATGTATGCCTACTGTATTACCTGTTTGGCAGTTTCCTATGTCATGTATCACAAGCGTTTTGTAATTTTGTTAAAGGTAAATTATTTTTGATTAAATGAGACTTCTACTTAAAATTTATTATTTAAGATTAACGTTTTTTATTTGGTTCATATTAATAAAGACAGAGAAAGTAAGTGTGTTGGTAATTCCTAGTAAGTTGTTCTTACGCAAAATATCATTAAAGTGAGCGCAGCGCATGAATGAGGTGCGTTGTCATTTTGGTGTACTTTTCTAGTATTTGTTAAGCCATATAGGAATGAGGAGGAGGAATACACTGAAAGTTGAACTTTAGCAGGACTCCAAAATAGTTGATTTGAGAGATTCGGGCGGCGGTTAAGAGCGAGTTCTTGAGAGCCAATGAGGGTGAAATAAGGTAAGAATGGATTTGCAAAAGCGAGGGAAATGGGAGATCCCCGAGAAAACCCACCGACCAGCGGCATCGTTCAGAACGATTCCCACTTGCGAGAATTCTGGAGTGACCCGGCCGGGGATGGGACTCGGTTCACCTTGGTGGGAGGCAACCAATCTAACCGTTCAGCCACCACGGCTCTAAGAGTTCACTAAATACTCGGGAGTATAAAAATAATAATAATTTCCAAAATTTATTGTTGGTAAGATTTATAGAAAGTGTTTTTTTTTTTTTTTTAGCATTTGAGAATACTCTGCTAGGTGGGATCAAACATGTCCGAAGGCGTTCTTAATAGGCGTATGTAGTGAAAACTATTGTAGAACTTCACTCCACAGTCAGTGTTTAGCAACAAACTCAGCAAGCGCTTGTCAAAACCAGGGAAACAAGCCACCCAGCTCCCGGCTTTCTCAATCAGTTGTAAGGCCTGTTTATGGAGCATCGCACAGTCAATGATGGAATGGACACGCTTTCATCGTCCTTGACTGTCTCGCCATTTCTCTCCCGTGAATTCTGTGGTGTTACTCGGTATTCACCTGCACTGTGACGGTTGCTGAAAGCGGTTCGAAGTCTACCTAGATCAGGGAGTCACGTGTCGTTTTTTGTTTCTTTTTGCGAAAAGTAACGCTACACAAAACTTAACAAATGTTCACAAATCGGCAAAAAGAATCCAAAGGAAACAGGTTCACGTTTAGAACCAAAAATAGTCTAGACTTCAAAATATACATTTCCAATTAACTGTGTACAGCAAACGCTGTCATTGAGTGGCTGCTTCCTTAGGACAAAAATACTCTAGTTGACTTTCTCCTTTGAATGTATTTTCTTTTCGTCTGAGCTATTATTTTGCTTGTCAAATACAACATATCAGACCACAAATGCATGTGCTGTTCACAATGAAGTGAGCATTTTTTAAACCTCTGCCTAAGATCTGCATGTTGATTCAAAAGTCATCGTACATAGGAATGTTTCAAATTATTTTTGTGCCACCGAAAGTCCCCTTTCAAATAGTATTTCGATTGTTCCTGTGGTGTAGGTAACGTGACACTTGCAACACCGCATTTGTGCTGATTGTGCTCAGATTTCGGTTCAAACATTGTACGATGTGCAAGTTTAAAGGGTACGATGTATTGTCACGTGCATTCGAAACAACGGGGCGCATGTTGGAAATGTTTTGTAATGGCATCCTAACACACCTTCCTTGTGTGCTATGTATGGCCAATGTATGTTAACCCCTATTTATTGTGACTTTTTAATAATACCGTAAAAAAATTTCTGGGAAACTTCCTAAACTCTAATTAAAGTTTTTAACCTATAAATTGTATGGAAATAATACTACGTGTTAGACTGAAAATATAGAAATGCTGAGCGTTGCTTCTATACAAAGTTGGGGACTTGCCTACGCATTTTACTGTTCCGTGAGCGAATGCAGGAACGCTACCATGTATGTATGAGAAAATAGTTTACCGTTCGCCCTTACTCACTCTTCGTGTACTTTAATATGGTAATTCTACAAATAATTTCTAACAGTGCACTCTGGTTTTTGCGTCCATTTGCAATCTTCCGCCATGTGTATATTTAACATAGCTATGGGCCTAGTCATGCGGTGGTGAAGCGGTTACACTACTCGCCTCCCATCTAGGCGAACCTCGTTCGATTTACGGCGCGGTCGCTCCCGGATTTTTGCATGTGAGAACCGTGCCAGACGATGCCGCTAGACGGCAGGATTTCTCGGGGGTCTGCCGTTTCCCCTGCCCTTGCATTTAGGCGCTACTCCATACTCACCACACTTCACCCTCATCGACTCTCAAGATCCCGATACCAGGAGCCGCCCAAATCCCTTTAAACTCCACTCCAGCCGCACATGCCAGCAAAATGGCAACCCTCACTATGGACTTGTCGGAATGCCGTCTACCATTCTACTCCTTTAAATTTACTTGCCAACCGGCAAAGCTGAAAAAATGGAGGACATTTCGAAATTCGCAGTAGCCAAGGAGACAGAAAGGCCAGTTCCAGAGCCACGTGCAGACAGTCAGCGAGTTGGTACGCCAACATCAAAGGAACCGCCACGCCATTCTCCACTTGCCCTATTATGTGGCCATGGATCTTCCTACATCTCGTTTCTTGTATATTGTTGGCTTAGAGACCTTCAAAGAAGTGTTTAATTTGTCGTGGATTAATTGCGAAAATAACATAAATGTTCGTAGACTATGTCTAAAGTCTAGCATGTGCTCATATCAACGTAGAAATATTCAATTTTCTCTCCACTTGCTGCCAAAGTGTGTGTGCCGCGCTCCGAAGAACTTGTAACTAATAGTATATGTTCGACTACAGAGATAGAGAAAACTCCTACAAGGCGTCGGGTAAAAATGACTCCATATAAAGACATCAAGTGAAGAGATTTGGGTGGCTCTTAAAATCTAGGTCTTGAGAGCCGATGATGGTGAAGTGAGATGAGTATGGAGTAACGCTGGAATGCAAGGGCGCGGGCGGGGGAAACGGTGATCCCCGAGAAAGCCCGCTGACAAGCGGCATCGCCCGGCACGATTTTCAGATGCGAAAATCCGCGAGTGGTCATGTCGAGAATCGAACCCGGTTCGCCGAGGTGGGAGGCAAATAGTCTCACCAGTACACCAAAGCGGCACCGTGTGAGGCTGGAGTTTGTGGAATAAGTGGTTGTTTCACTTCTGTATTCTTGAGTAGTCTGCGTCATTTCCTCCCAATGATATAACAAGGACCCAGTGGGTATTTGGCATCTGCTGAAACATGCAAACAAATCTAGTCTACATGTTAGTGAACTAGCGATATTTTTTCTGTCTATAACAATGAAATAAGTCAAATGATCCAATTCGACCTGGAATTAAAATAGCTATTAGGATTTAACGTGAATTTTATTCCTCCTTGCCAGTACATTTGTAATAATAGTGCGATATCGGACAACAGTTAATCCGACAACAATAGACAACCACGCGTCATTTTTGCCCATTGCTAAATAATGGGAAAAAATTTGTAATATTATCGTGTATTCTTTAAAATACTATTATACAAGGAAGCAAAAAAATGGTGTGTGTTACGATTCTAAAGGCAAAGTGAGTGCCGGTTTTCTCATAACAGACACATTCCCCGAAGATATAGCAACGAAAGGATATACGATTTCGGCATGAGCATTCATACAACTACGAAGTGTACCCTACACGTCTTTACATCAACAATAATTTTCAATATTTGTGAATCAGGGATGGAATGACGTATAACTGCTAAGAAAATAACGTTGGCGTGGTCCTAAGAAGATGGAACTTCCTCTCACGAAGAAAATGGTTTGAAGCACAGCGGGCGCAGGATATTGCGAAATGCTGGAAGGAAATGGGTCTGAAGGATATCGGCTGCGCGCGGAAATGATTTCGAAGAAGGTAAAGTCTTTGAGAAAAAAAAAACACGCGTGGGTATCACTTTCAGTAAGTATCAGGCACGGTAAACACACTTCCGGAACATAATTTCCAACCTATTCCTTGGAATGTCGTATGATACACTTCACGACACCGTAGACTGGTTTAGTATACAGAAGCCAAATGTTATGGTTCTTCCCCTCCTATAGGTGTACTTTATCTCTAATTATCTCTATGAAGCTCTGTAAAACCGTCTTGTATCTTAAGGCAAGTGCATTCTGCGAAAGGTTCCGTTTTGGTTTGCTTGCTTGCCTTCCGTCAAGTTGGTCTCCAGGCGCAGAGTGACGAACGATGTTCCGCCATTTTCCTGGCAAGTAAGGCAATTTTGATGTCCCGTCAACTGGAGGATGCAATAGGCGCGACTTTATCGTACCTGTTCTTAGGTATTCTGTAGCAAAACTAAGCTGGGCAAAGTAGTTTTAAAGAAGTTGATAGAAAGTATCATCGCACCTGTATGCTAACGGTGAGGTGTGAAGTTAAAACACCAATAAATTTGCGTTTAAGATTAAGGCTTTGTCAATGGCGGATAGTAAGAGTGATGGTAGAAATAATTCTTGAACCGTCTGGAATAGGCTTTAGAGAAATATAGGTTCTTAAACGCAAATCGTGTAACATTTTTGTATATGGTGTACAAAACATTGTACAAATATATTATGTCTTCTGCATCCATCAACAAATCATCATCAAATACTCCACAAGCCCTTCGTGTGAACCATACAACTGTTTAATAAATTATGTCTTACCCTAGCTTTTAACTTCGTTCACCTTGGCTATTTCTAACACCGCATAATGCGGGAATTTTAAATCGGTCTACAACACAAAAAATAATACTTGCAAAACTGTAATTTTACATTCCACTATACAGTTGAACAATTTGTATATTGGCGGACATTTCAATAAGCACCATAATCGACAATGTTAGTGAGGGTGACAGGGGTAAACGCTCCGCCCAAATAATATGCCATCTTCTTGGTCTTGTGTAGTATGAACTTGCCTTTAGTAAGATTGTAGTACCATTACATCTACTACCAGTGATCATGGCCCACGTTTGATTACTTGTAGGGATAAATATCAAAGTGAAGATTTTCTTTTGAGTATTATATTAACGATAACGCATTGAGTCAGTCAATATAAGAAAAGTTGCTTTAACTTTTGTTTCAAGGTGTCTTTGAGAACTTTTCTTATGTGCAAACAGGCATGCGAAAATGTCTGTACCTATTGTTTGCGATGATTACTGCTGATAACACAGGACTCGCAGCATGTTGTTCACTGGTTGTTGGAGGTCTCGCCCTTTCCCTTCCCGGGCCAGTAGACGTGATGAATCTCTTATTGAGGTAGCGAGACAAGTAGTAATACAAGGGCTTAATGGTGAGGTATCCCCGCAGTTTTGGATTTACGCACATTCCTCCATAATTTAATTTCCACATACAATATTTAAGTGCCAATGTTTTCAATATACACTGAACATCGCTATTTTTATTTCGAAATACATCTTCTTTTTATCAAGTGAAACGTTTCACATTTGTAACCGTAATCAAATGATCCCTCATTATGTAATAATTTCTCTTCCACATAGGAAACCACGGATATTTCGGAAACTGAACAAACATAAAAATTTCTGTTGAGTAGTCCTCGATACCAGGTAAAGAAGATTTATAAAACAAAAATTCAAGATACATGAGTTTAGTGGAGAGATTTGGGCCGCTCATAACATCGAGGTCTTGAAAGCCGACGAGGATGAAGGTAGGCAAGTGTGAAGCTGCACCGGAATGCAAGGGCGGGGGAAACGGAAGATTTCGAGAAACTCCGCCGACCAGCGCCATCGTCCGGCACGATTTCCACGTGCGAAAATCAGGGAGCGACCCCGCCGGGAATCGAAACAGGTTCGCATAGGTGAGAGAGTCGAGTAGTTCGACCACCACACCACCGCGGCCGCGAGAGGGATGAGATCTCTCCTTGTTAATTGGTACGTGATGTGAGGAGGGGAAGATGGTACGCAACTACAACGCACGTGTGATCGACCACTTATCCATGGAAGCTACTAGCACCTCCCAGAATGTATTGGGATGTCTCAACTCTTCAGAAGCTTACTTGATTATGGGTTAGGTCATCTCTGGTAGTATGTAAGTGTGGAATAGTTCAGAAGGCATTGACACAGTTGTACGTGGCGCCCTTTGCTCTTCCGAGGCAGTTGTTGCAAGTGGGTGGACGACTCTGAGTGGCAAGAGTCCCTGAGGTGTGGAGCCAGACGCTTGTATATCCGAGCCACTGTGGGGTGTCTTCCAGGTGCTCCTTGAGAAGTACTGGGGTGGTCGTAATATGACTATAGGCTGTTCACGGTTATTTGAACTCTTTTGAAACTTACCTTTGAAAAATGCAACTTCTACTGCCTGAACCTATTTTAATTGGACACACGGACTGGCGTACGCCCAGTAAAGTTACCAACGACGGGAAAAAAGTAGTTCCTTGTCTTGACGTCGAATTAAAAGTGTTGGGTGGACGTTTGTAAATACTGAAATTATTTATTTTGCTTTGTGTCTTTCTATTGGATATTAGAGTAAAAGTTAGCTAAATGTAGAATATTTACTTTTCTATTCATTTCATAAGCATGAATAAAGTGATCTGGCACATGGCAATGTCAATTTTACACGTTACGGAAGAATATACAACGTGTTCACACATGAACATTAAGCAGGGCTTTCAAAATAGCTCGGCTTACCGTAAACAGCTTATAGGCGTTGGATCGGAGCTGGGAGAACATCACGAGAGACTAATACGATACCGCTGATGCACTCTGAATGACCTTACATAATGAACCGGACAAATTTAATTACTTGACAAAACTAATAGAATAAGGTTTTAAATACTTTTTTTTATTTGCACTAAAGGCTCTTATACAGTGATAATTACATTGCAAAAAGCAATACTTTTATCTTTTACTGTCGACATTAACACTTTCAACATTTATTGGTTGCTACAAGGTCCCGCCGAAATACCTACACTTGTCTGTTAAGACATGAACATTTTATTGGCTGCTGCTTAGTATTTTCTATACGTTCACTTGTCCACAGAGAGATCATCAGTAGACACCTGCAAAATTCCTGTTTTTATTTGAGGGCATTTTAAACTTAAAACACTTTCCCTTTGCAATACATTTGTTGTTGGGCCATATTTTATTAGACACGCCCCTGGTTACTCTGCTCCAATAAATGAATATTTCACAATCGTGTGCCCCAATCACGCGCAGTTCACTCAGAAAGGGACTGACATAACATCTTGGCAGCAGCCAATGGGGAATCGACGCCGGCTCGAGTATATACAGTACTATGAATTTTAGCTTGACGCCAAGAAAATAACGTGAAATTTGCAGGTCCCTACTCATTATGTGTACCAAACAAATGATGTTAAATGGGCATTATTACATCCACCTATAACAACAGCGAACCAAAGAAATAGTGAATATAATTTAATTAAGTTCATTCCGTATTTTATAATGACCGAGTGGTAATTTTCATATCTGTGATATTTTTTAGGTGGTGTTTCTCATCTTGTGCCCCCTGCTGACCAGAAATCAGAATTTTTTATATTAAAGTGTGACATTTTTGAAATTCCATGAATATAATCGAATGATTTCCCGTATGGCATAAGTAGGGATAGGAAAATTTCGCAAATTCATTTTAAGATAAGCTAGACTTCATACGCATGTACATTTCTGGTATATTTACAAATTAGTTACGCATAACAGTATTTAACAAAATCCATAAATTACCAAATAGAAACTACTCTAAATTATTTGTGTTATTTTTCTGAGAGACCAAGAGTGTGCACAGGAATTATTAGAGGGGAGAGGGCGAGGAAACTGAAAACATCGATGATGCAGTTTGCTTCGTGAGCCCTGCTTGTGAGCACACCTGTATTATCAATTAAACTCAGCTACCTTAAATAATTAACATTTATGTCCTTCCAGAAAATTGGCCTTTCCTAGGCACATGCAATAGTATGGTACATCAAGCTGAAAACAGAGTAAAAACATTTTCTATAAATAATTTGCTTCACTTCCTCAAATTATTTTTAATGGCTATGAAATTTCAGTTTATATTATAGTTTCTCCAACAAATAAAAAAAATCATTTTTTCAAGTGGAAATTTATGCCGATATTAGTTACTGCTACCTCAGAAGTTATGGTTCAAACACGTCAAATTTTTTGTTATTTTGCATTTCCTCTAAATTATTTTTAACAGGTGATTTGAATATAAGGACCTTATGTGATGAAATTGTTGAAACACAGTTGGCCTAACAAAACGCTACAGGTGTATGTTTTTAATTTGGTGGGTATCGGTCAAGTAGCTTCTGGGTCACTACCGTCTTGGTTTTTTAGATATTATTTTAGCCATGCAGGGATCTGGGAGCTTAACAAAAGCTTTCCATTACCCTCGTCAAAAATGCACGTGATACATTTATCGTGCACGGCAAAGAGGACGCTGGCCAATATATGTTGAAGAGAGGCTTAGTAAGGGGTACTTTCAAAGTACTGCCTTTTAGTAACTGAATTAATCCGCTATACATGTAGTTATCAAATCATACTTATTAAATATGCAAAGACAGTGGTCTCATTTTACTAGGTTACAGATATTCACTTCCATGCGTCAATAAGGTCCATCCTACAATGCATGGATGCGTAAGAAAGTGACTCGGAACACGTAAATGGAACGAGCGAATGACTTGCAGATACATTTTTTTATACATTTCAATACGAATGAAAACATATGGGCTTGCAACTTACGAAATCAAAAATAGCCAGCTGTTGCAAATTACTGATGTAGATTTGTAATGTACACACTTCAATTTCTGTGTGTTTTTACAGTGTTTGGCAATGCGTAAATACTACTACCATACCACGTGCACATGTTTATTAAAACCAAAATGAGGATAGCGATGGAAAAACCGGGCACTTGTGGCCGTGCACACAACAGTGGATACAAAAATGAATATCAACAAACAAAATACTCGTTTCCTATTGGTTACATGGACACGGAATAGTTGGGAGTTGCCCAACTATGCTACATGTATCCATACGTGATCCGTATCCGCGTCCGTGTCATTTTAGAATGGGCCTTTACAACGACAAGTAAGTGTAACCTACATTTCTTTAATGTTGCAGTAACACAAAATATTTTGTTCTTCCTGCTAGTTTTAGCGTAATACAACATTTGGTTGCGGCAACATCAATATAACGGCAAACTGCATATGTGGAAATACCTTATGCTTCTAGAAATATATGCATTTTTGGTGCACGTTAACTGCTTTTCAAGGCTTGAGAACTGTTCTACCTCCATTTATTTCTTGAACTATGCTTTAAAATTAAAATACAGTTGTTTCATTTTACGAAGTTATCGCTGTTCACTACCATCTTCCATTTTTACAACGCCAAGTCAGTGTAACTTTGCGTTTGTTCGACATTTTTTTAATGTCGCAGTAACACAAAATATTTTGTTCTTCCTGTTCATTTTAACGTATTACGACTTTTGGTTGCGGCAACATTACTTAGAGGCCTTGTTAACATAAACTCTTCAACAGTATGTTTGAATTGCAGGAATAAAAGACTTTGTAAATGGTTAACATTAGGTCACTTCTTCACAACATTATTAATGTTAGTACAAAATTAACGATTAATAAACGCCTCAATAGTAATTTTTTGGTGCACCAACATTAGACTTTTTCTGTGTAAATGACACAGTTCGGTAGATTTAAATAATTAATAAACATCGTGCCAGGGATATCTTACTGTGTAAAGGCCTTAGAGAGGATGGCTTAAGTGCGTACTTCAACATTATAACAACAATATTTTATGAAGTCGTTCATTCCAATGCAGGAGATGAACCCACGATATTCCATTTTCCGACTAGGCACATTGCCCCTGAGCTGGTAAATTAGGGAGGTAAAAGACACAGCCACAATAAAGGGAGAAATGACAAATTGCATCAAAATAACGACAAGCTCATAACAATGTTATCAGAAATATCTGTGAAAAATGTAGTGTACAAATGGAGATGGAAATTGAAAATTAAAATTTTACAGGTAAAAAACTGTAGAGGGAGTCAGTTATGTAACAACGAATTTTTCCATCTGCATGGCCCAGTAACAATTCGGGTGGTAATTTCAGTCCAGATTAATTAATTTATGTATTGATACCACACCATGTTAGCTCTGTTTGCTGAATAATTTAAATTTCCGCGTAACGATCTACCCAGTACAATTACCCTATTTGCATGTTTATTGGTTGTGTTCGATACTGTGTGCGCTTTACAGTATTTCGATAACTGTGGCTGTTGTTAACTTGCAATTCAGTATACGCCTTATAACGCAGCAACGGTAATGACGCGTGATAAATTACGTCACGCACCTGTTAAATATCACGTCACTTGTGACAACAAACCTGCGTTCAACTCCTGCATTACTGAAACAACGCCTGATTAACAAAAGTATCAATTACCCTAACGGCCTTAAACATAAAATAGTTGAAGGAAAAAAAAATGTCTTTCAATATTCACGTACCCACTCCTCATTGCTCGAGACCTGAAAAATTCGCGGTTTCATTTCGGTACAAGCTAGAATTCAAACCCTCGTACGTTCGTATTGCTTGTGTTATTGGTCAACTCGTTAGTTTACACCTCCTGTACAACTTTGAGCCAATAATAATCACACATTAAAATGCAGACCCAATCGCCGTCTTCCGCAAATACAACACACAACCAATGAACAGTGATATTTGCGTGATTTTATGTACGGCAATAGATTATAGCCTACAGGTCATTGAACTCACGAATTTTTCAGGTCTCTACTCATTACAGAACAAATACATTACAGCACCGAGATTAAGCGGTGGTCCTATTTTAGTTAATGTGTCCATTTACTCAGCGCTGCGACATATTATTACAGTAAAGAATATACATATATGTACACGGAGGCGAAATGGCGTGATGGTCTCTTTGATGTAGGTATGCCCATTATCTGATAGGCTGCAGCTCCCTATAAGAACGTGCCTTGTGTCTGATTGGCAACTGCGTAGGGACACCCGAATTTTGCGAAAGAATGTTCACGACCAGTTGTACTTCATAACACTTTAGCGCATGTGCACTTTCGTGATTAGATGGTTTCCGTGTTACGCGTCCTAGGTGTTTGCGCGCGAACCGCAAACGTACTGTGTTGAAGTTACGTAACTATGATTGGCCAGTCAGGTAGGGAAATGTCTTCACACAGAGACACGCCCCCAATAAGTAAACCAATACTGCTGCTACGTCCGTAGGGTATTCAAATCTAGCATGTGCGGAAATATTTACCCGAAAGTCGGGTGTCCCTAATACTGCGTTATCAATAAAACTAAATAATGAAAAACTCTTGTATTAAATATAAGAAGCAGTACATGCAGGTACACATTTCCTAAGTCGTATTCGAACCCAGAACCCCTCGCACCATACGCTAGCTTTCAAGTCAAATACGCAACGGGGACAGATACGTTAAGTGATTAAAATGCAAATACGAAACTATTTTAATACTTCTATGCAGGTAGTGTACAGTCAGAAACCACAGCACGAAACAGGCGGCTGAAATTCTCCGTTGTGAGTCGGTTGCAAAGGCATTTGCCGAATGCCGAGGTAATTTCCATCTCAGGCTTTACAGACACGATAACGACTCAGAGAAGCCGAGAAACATGCTGAGAAATTCCATCCAGCAATATTGCATGAGTGGGTAAGTTTTCACCCTCCCTTCACCACACCACGCACTGCCGGAAACGAATGCCAGGGCGGAAACGAACTCTGGCGGAAATGGCTTTTCCATTGTGGACGGGACTTTTATGGCACGGCCACAGCGAAGTCGTACGAGGCTCGAAGAACAAATTACAAGGCTCACACAAGTTCGGAACAGGGAACGGGGAAAAATTATAAAGATATGGGCGGCTTTGATAGCCACAGATTAAGCAACTTAATAGGCCAAATTTTGGGTGTCAAGTTATCGCGTGTGGGCCGGGAGTGTTGTCGGCACTAGCGAATGTTGGAGCGAGGTTACGTCAGCGGCTCTTTGCCGCAGTAGATTTCCGCTCGGCGGTAACGCGTTATGATGGAGGAAGAAGATGTTATTGCCCCTCCATCGCTCCTTCGCCGTAACCAATGTGTAATGAGGGTTATTCACTCGCTGGGAAGGCTCTCTGTGAGACGCGCAGTCCGTTTCTCACGTAGTAAATCTCGACGAGAGCGACGTCGAACTCCAGCCCACAGCTTATCTCATCTTCAGCACCTTCGCGTGCGTACCGTAAGACGGAACACCTGTTTACCCGAGCTACCGTTCTATTTAACTCGTGAAGAGGACTATGTACCGGGAGCTTGAACTGCATTTCAGTGTGTTCGAAATGAACGTTTTTAGGAAACTACTTAACGCACGTGGTATGCACTTGAGGCGATGTACGAAAACTGCTTTCAGGAAACCACGCTCGTTACAAACACTCTTTCCGAGCTCTCCAACACAGCTGGAAACTGCCGTTTCACACTGCCTTAAGGCCAAATGTACTGATAGTAAAAACTCATATATATTATATGTATAGGGACATGAACTGAAATTTGCCGCTTAAAGTGCCATGGTTCAGGCGGTACAACGGGAACACTGCACGCCAGTTCAGAACCTTGTGTGTAAGTGCGCCGTGGAGATAGGAAACGCGGCTCGGTGTCGCCCTTATCGCTCACTCGCTTCTGTGCCTCGAATGGCCAGGACGGCTCCAGGTGCACCGGACTCTTAACAACTCCCGCCTGACTTTTCTATTTGAGGCTATCGCTAATAAAATACCTTAAACCTCTCAAGGTCACATCTGACCCTAATGAAGCACTTCAACGGGACCTGTCAAGACTCAGCAATGCACACTTGAGTAACTGGATTTCTCGCTAATGAGATCTGTAACAGTAGAATAATATTACAAGCGAACCAATGGATTAAACTACAGTCACCATTTCGTACTTTTATGCTTTCCACTACGATAAATGCGCGGGAAATCATTAAAAATGCTCTTTTTATTCCGTTCTCTAAATTTATTTCTCAATGATAATAAATTATGGAATAAAAATAATAAATGACGGCTATTAACAGGAGGGACAACAAAATATTTTTATCGTTAAGCCACTGTCACACTGTCAAAGTTTTCCGCAAAGCTGTCATTAATAAATTTGGTCAAATAAAGTTGGGCAGTGGTGACGTCATCTTAACGCCATAAACACCGCCATATTTGTTTAAATAAGCTGGACGGCTTCAGTTCTCATCAAACATATGAAAAGTGTATCAGTTTCAAAAATGTTTGATGNGAAAAGTGTATCAGTTTCAAAAATGTTTGATGTTTGACGGGTACAGCCAATCGGAATCGTGTACGACAAAAAATGTCGTCACGAAACATTAAAATTACGAACAATTTCTTGAAACGAGATAGTTCTGCAGATAATACATTTATGAAGATGTTTTAGAATTTAT
>NQII01015199.1:0-14848 GCA_002778355.1 Clitarchus hookeri | reverse complement strand
TAGGGGTGTTCGGCGGACAGACCGCGGACACGGCGAGGTTTCCCGGACGACCTCTCACCTCCATCTCCTCCTCATTACTGAAGATTACACTCTTACGTCTGGTGGTTACCAGTTAGCTAAGTAATTTCGAAATCAAACTCGGGAAAATTATTTTCTGCCTGTAATTACACATAATTTAATGGAAACACCGAGCGGGATATTTACAATTGTACTGATAGCAAAGTTATAAAAAGTAGTTATGTGTATTAAGGCCATGCTATTTATATTTGTGACAGTTATAATACATACGTAATATATAATAAACAAAATATAATTTATGATCTAAATCCTTAATGCATATAATATATTTAACACGTTATATAATATATTATACATATTATATACTTATATAATACGCATTATATTTTATATAATACACATTATACAGAATGAGTACAAAACAATACCCCAACTTTGAAGGTCTATATTATCAAAACCAAACAACATACAACATTGATTGACCTATCAAATGAACCGTGGAACCATGAAGTTTGTTTACCATACATTCATAAATGTTCGATGTGACCACCACGAGCGGCCCGAACGACATCTCTGCGATAATCAAACCCGTTCCACGCTCTTGTCAGCATGTCCAGTGTTACGGTTTGGATGGCGTTCGTAACTGTCGGTTTAAGGTGATGAGGAGAAGCGAGCTCGCATTCGACACTCAATGTGAAGGGGATGGTCTGATGTTTCCTTTATGTGCCGAGAGGTGACACTGGGAGCGTCTGTCGTCGCACTATGAGCGTGTGTTGTGTGTTAGTCGGCATCACGATGGCGTTTTGTGTTATTCCGTTTGCTAAATGAGAATCGGTTACGACTGTTCATCGTGAATTCCGTCACAAATACGGACATTGTCCCGATAATTGTAGTATCGTACGTTGGTTTAGTCAGTTCTGTGACACAGGGTGCCTTAGCAAAGGTAAAAGTTCCAAGCGGCCACATGTGTCCGAAGAGAATGTGCAACGAATTCAACAAGCGCTCGTTCGCTGTCCGAGAAAATCAACTCGACAAGCTAGCTGGGAAATGCAAATCCCTCAATCAACGGTATGGACAGTGTTGCGAAAGCGATTGCTGTACAAATCAGTTAGGTTGTACAGGCTCTTACCAAAAGCGATAAAGAACTGAGACGTGATTTCTGCACGTTCTTTTTTGCCCAGAACGAGGTAAACGATGGGCTAATGTCTAAGCTGGTTTTTGGCGATGAAGCGACGTTCCATGCAAATGGTAAGATGAACCGGCACAACGTGCGGATATGGGGTTAGGAACCTCCACATGAAACTACCCAACACGAGTAGGCTTCCTCCAAAGTGAACGCGTTTTGCGCTGTATCCAAAGACACTGTTTTCTACCCTTTCTTTTTTCAAGAGGTCACTGTTACTGGAATCCCTTATTTGAACATGCTTACAGAGTGGTTGTTTCTTCAGTTAGAAGAGGCGGCGAGGGACTTCATTTTCCAGCAGAATGGTGCGCCACCCCATTGGAACCTAACTGTTCGCGGATACCAGAACGAGACGTGGCCGCAACGCTGGATTGGTCGAGGAGCAGCTGGTGACCAAGCTCTTCATCACTGGTCACCAAGAAGCCCGGATCTTACTCCGTGCGATTTTTTCTATTGGGGTACATAAAGGATCAAGTGTTTCGTCCACCATTGCCGGCTAACATTGACGACCTCAAAACTAGAATTACGGACGTCATCCAAACCGTAACACCGGACATGCTGGCAAGAGTGTGGAACGAGTTTGATTATCGCATAGATGTCTTTCGGGCCGCTCGTGGTGGTCACATTGAACATTTATGAAGATGTGGTAAACAAACTTCACAGTTCCACGGTTAATTTTATTGGTCAACAAAGGTTGTAGGTTGTTTGGTTTTGATATTATAAACCTTCATAGTTGGGGTACTCACTCTGTATAATATAAAATTTGTGTTACTATACATACTATATGAAATATATAACATAATTTTATATAACTGTAGATAATATAAAATCATTAATTTATATTACGCCAGTTAATTTCTTTTCCGTAGATAGCTGAATATAAACTGGATTAATTGTAACGTAGCAGTATTCCCAAAAGTATCGTTGTAATGTTTCGTTCCTCTTGTCCTATCCTATACATTAAAAAACGAAGTATAGATTATTTTTAAACATACTATTTTGAAAGAACAGTAAAATGTGTTACTGTAGGACGGGGGTGGTTAATGATCCCAAGTCATATTGACACCTAGTAGTCTTATCCTTCATCCTGAATCCCCTTCCCCATCACCATTTAGCACTCCTTCCCTGCAAAATTTCTGAAGAAGGTAAAATTAGAGAGGTAGAGAGTTTAGTGGGGTTCCGATTTTTACAGTGACGCCATTGATGAACTAACACACACGTTTAAGATGTGGTACAATAACTACTCTTTAAAAAATCTAGTACTACTTGTTAAGAAATTTGCATCACTTATAGTTATTACGTGACTATCCTGAAAATGGTTAGACCTACGCAGTTTCCCTTAGATATTCACCTAGTAAGTCAGACAATCTAGGCTTATACTTTAATATTTATGTATTATGTGTATGTATTTATTAATGTATATATATATCGCCACCAGAAATGATTTATCATATTAATAGTTTCTCCACTGAATGTAAGGGCGCCATATCTTGCGAACATTTTCCCCGAAGTTCAACACTCCTCGTCAGTACACTTTTATAACCCCATTTGTCACCTTCTTCTCCTTCTTAGAATTTCCTGCCTGAAATTTATATTCTGAATTTCAGTTTCTCACGAATGTCTTTAACTCTATTTCCGACAGGAATTTACACTGGATAATTCAACAAATTTTACCTATTGATAGTTAAGCTACCTTGCATTTTACTGTGTCTAGCTACCGTTCAGGCAAGGTATACATTTTTTTTGTATTGTGGAGTAAAGTGTGTAGAAAGGATATAACAAACGGGAACAAATAACTTATAACGAGATGTACTGTTACAGGTAAAAAACATAAGATATTTATTGGTGCATAATGTTTATGTTGCTTGAACACAGTCACATATCGACCGACCATGCTACTGTCATTTGTATTGCAAACGTGCTGCCAGCGTAGGAGTATAATATCATTACACTTGGTTTTCACAAAAGACATTCAGAGTTCGAATCCCATTTCGGTAGGTAAGGTATTCAGTAAGTAGTTTGCGTTTTCTCTTTAAGCTAACACTGAATTTCCTTTCAATCGTACTCGATGCGTCGATCATGCTGTGCTAGCAAGAATGTTCTTTTTTTAAAGGCGTAACACTTATATGTTGTATGTAACGGTCTTATAATAACACCACTGTTCATAAAATTATGCAACCATATGAGTATTGTTTAAAAACAAAAGTGATCTTAACAACATGATAGATTATAGACCCCGTTACATATGCAAAAACATTTCACTTATGGCAAGTCAACTTTTTAGTCGTTGATTGATTGAAAAGTAGGTAATAATTAACACTGTTCAGTAGCGTAAGCATGTCTGGCGTGGTACGCGATCAGACAACCTAATTTTAAATGCAGAGACAAACGTAACAGTTGTTCCTGGCATGGTAGCTAAGGACGACTCGATTCTACCTTTTACTGAGTGTGTGCAGAATTCAAACTATTGAGGTTAGATATTCACATTGGGATACACCGGTACATATACTCCTTATTACACAATAAGAGTAAGGCGTAAGTATTCTCTGAATTTTGTTGTAGTCATAAGAAATAACGTACCGTACAGGAGAATAATTTAAACCTCTGATAGCCAACGATAAACCTCCCGTGTCAGCCGCCACTCTACACAGTACTGCAGCAGTATATCAGAACAGTACATCTACTGACGCTGTAAATTAGCGGTGTATACAACATCGCCCGTAAAACGCTGGGATTGCATAACTCCACTACAGGAATTACGAGTTGAATTACGTAGTTAATTTTTTATTCACTCAACAACCATCACTTCCTCTTCCATCAGGTTCCACACTGCTACAAACATGCCTACTATAGTCCGTACATGGGTTACTTCCAACTTTTCTGAAGCCCCGCTGAAGTTCTACTTTCAGGCTATTCCTCAGCCTCACGCACCGAGCTGAATACTTCCATACCCATTGTAGACAGTCGCCAACATGTTGCACAGGAAGCTTACATTTGACCGGCACTGTACTCTGCGAGGCTCAGTGCCTGGGTGACTGACTTCTAAAACGTGCCACTCCGCTGAGTTATGACTGCACACTGATCACCGAGCACAAAGACTGCAGCTTATTGGTTCTGATAACGAAACAAGTCCTTTGCCAGCTTAGGTACAGTACCCACCAAAAAATTCCTAATTTTGAACACCAAATAATTATAAATTAATGTGGAAATGAAATGTTTAAACAAGTCTAGAAAATTACACTGAAGCGACAACGCACCGTATTCGTGCGCACTTAGTTAAATAATATTTTGCATGAGATATATTTCTTACCAGGAATTACTAACACACCTACATATTTTCCCTTTAGTCTAACTCATATTAATTATAAATTAAATATTATAATTTAGAGATAAACTATAAGTAAAAGTAAATTTTAGCCAGAAATATGATACGTATAAAACGCTTGTCATGCACAGCGTATTTAGGTAACAGTCAAGCGCGTCATACATGGGGTAATATTTCAAAGGTTCCATTCAAAAATTGTGAAGATAACGCGAATAGACTATCTTCCTAACATCTTACATATTTGTAATTCATTTTATCACATGCACACGTAGCAATTTGTCATCCGTCCTAACCCTTGACTACTCCCTCCAACTTTCGTTTAAATTAATCGTTTGTTGTTACGAAACCATTTCAGTTATAGCCGTCAAAGTTTCCGTGCTTTACACTCTTTGGTCACTTCACTGTTCGTGCTGTTTTTCTAGTTGTCAAATGTCCAGTGGTGGTTGTCCCCCCAGTCACGGCGGGGGCGCGTAGCATTTTGTCGTGCGGTGAGTAAAGGTAATCGGATAGGCCGTTGGCATTCTAAAGTACATATGATGCGTAGGGAACCAAGATTCATATGCACCTGAAGCTGTATTGCGCGTCCAAGGATGAGAAACGAGGGGGCGATACGGGAGAGACAAAACACGCGTGCCTGGCGCCCTCCTACGCGAAATACGCTGAACTGGCTCACAGCGTTCCCGTCGTTGCACTATACTGTGCAAATTAGATTTATAACGGTGATACTTCATTACATGCTATGAAAGCCCACAGATTTAACTACAAACGTGTAGTTAGTACTCCCCCCCCTCCTTTCCCTGAAAGAAAAATGCGCAAGCAGGCTCTAAAAGTGCAATTTGGTTTTTTTTAACATTTCACGATTTTTCTTTACTTTAATATGATGAAAGCAAACCACGCAGCTTTAGATTATTGGTTTTTATATTTTCTGGCAAATACATCGTATTCGCAGGAAAAATTATTTACCGAGATACCTATATACGCGCAAACAGCTATTTCACAGAAAATATTTTGGTAAATGTTCCTCTTAGCCCGTTCAGACCCTGTGGTCATGCTCATGGACATGTTGCACACGAAGAATATTCATGAAGAGTACTGTACACAGCAAGAAATCAGAGCTCGGTGTCTTGGGTGTGTTACTTATGAGAAATCAGATTTGCCAAAGCTTCTGCACCTCACGTCTGTGAATGGTTAAAACTTCTAATATCGAGCACTCATCACGTTGTTCATTGGTTGTGAGAAGTACGCCCGACACGAGTACAGCGCACAACGAAATATTTCACGATTGCAACAAATCAATTTGTAAAGACTGAACAGGTTAACACCGTTGGCGTAGCGTCATAAGATGCACAGACGCCTCGTGTGCTAACTTACATTTTCAAAGCGTAAGCCGTGTGCTAACTTTTGCCACAAGCACGTGTTGCGCGGAAAGCCAGAAAATGAGTTTTCTTCCTTCTCTCTTCTTCGTGCCTTTCACGATCGCAGACGCCCGTCAAAGGCGGCGTTTGGTCATAGCATCTGCAGGGTACGTTTCGGTAGGCGACAACCTGCGCAGATCAGCTTGTTCAGTTGCGCAGGGCGCGAGAGTACAGGGGTATAACAACTAACGTATCACCTTTCTTTGCATCTCAAAGCGAGAAAGTCGGATGGCGGCATCTTTTTGTTTGTTGTCTGTGATGAGTTCTATTGGTCTCCTGCTGACGTGGTAGCGGAAAAACTGTCAACCCACATAATAAGTCGCAAACACGAATATGTAAAAACGCTTTCTCGTAAAGCTTTCTTACCTGAAAATTTTGCATTTTTCTGGATGGAGGGAGAACTTTGGACCGACATTTTACTAGCTTCGGTAAGGTCCTCCGCGTATTGGATATATGTGTGTGTGTGTGTGTCTATATATATCGTCCCAAGATAAATCTCTTACGCTGCGCCATTGCTTAGCACAGCCTCCACTCTGAATGTCCTTTGAGGTTGAGAAATAAGATTAATTTTTAAATATTTTTTTTAAGGAATTTTATTTTATATTTTCAGCATTACCTCAAGGCATCGGAGGGGGGGGGGGCTAATAATAACCCAACTTAACCTGAAGGACCTACTTGTTCTGAAGTATAAAACACTTTTCTTATCTATCATGATATATGTATTTCCAATGGCTCTAACGGATATTAAAATTATTTACCCGAATTAATTTAAAAATTAAAAATAATACCTCTACATACAGACTTCACAACACTCACCATATCATCAAGTTTTAAGTAGCTCTCCGCTCCACCTTGTCATGATTCCGTGCGAATTACGGATTACATACGGGATCAGCCGTTCTGTGTTGTTTGCGGTTCTATGAAATCGCGGTGCACTTTGAAAATACGTTTCTGAAGAGGGTATAATTAAGATAAATTCCAGGAATTCATGGACGAAGACTGTGTTACTCATCGAGAACGGTTATTCTCAAATTAAATATGATATCTCTACCGCTTAGGTGGGAGTAAATTCATCAATAAATACCGCCGATCGCAATTATCGCTGCCCTTTCTGTTCAGTATATCAAAGCATAACAATTTTTCTTGTCACAGTCCTTCAAGACATGCAGAGGTTTTAATTCGTACGACGTGCACCACGTCGATTCAACGGACTTCCTAATTAAACAGTTTATATAAAATCAGTGTAAGCACGTAAATTACAAATCTTCGCCACCCTGCTACGAGGTCGTGCGTTCGAACCCCTATTAGGTTTACGGATTTGTGCCATTTTTAGACCTAAGTAAGTTATGTAAGTTTAGTCAAATATGCAATTAGACAATCCAGCAAAAAATGAGTGAAGTGTGAGTGAAGAGATTCGTGCGGCTCCTAACAGAGAGGTCTTGAGAGCCGACGAGGGAGTATGGAGCGGCACCGGAATGAAAGGGAGAGGGGAACGGGAGACCCCCGAGAAAACTCGTCGACCAGCGGCATCGTCCGGCACGATTCCTATATGCGAAAATCCGGGAGTGACCCGGTCGGGGATTAAACCCGGTTTGCCTTGGTGGGAGGCGAGCAGGCTAACCGCTCAGCCACCACGGCCCCTCCAGCATAAAAGTGGAAACAGTTTATATTAAACTACACAAAATTTGTTTACTAGAGCAACTAAGTATTCACAAAATTTAAAAACTTTATCAGCATTATCAACAGTGCAGGGTGGATTACAGCAGAATTAAAAAATTCCGTTGTAAAACAGGAAGGATTAATTTTTAATAATACATTATAGCACTCTTAAAGTTGAGAGCATCTCGACCACAGAAAAACACTTTCACGTGTTCTTGACGGGATTTGAATGGCGCACGTAATTCTTAACATTTTCATCAATATTAAGCGATTTTTACAAAATTGTTGTCTGTTATAAGACTATTCTTATTTTTC
This sequence comes from Clitarchus hookeri, assembly GCA_002778355.1. NCBI lineage: Eukaryota > Metazoa > Arthropoda > Insecta > Phasmatodea > Phasmatidae > Clitarchus > Clitarchus hookeri. Next base: position 6,933 of record NQII01015199.1, on the reverse strand, counting down.
GATTGAATAGCCAGCGTCAAGCTTGGCTGCAACAGTTGGTCACTGTGACGTAAGATCTGCTTTCACCCAAATACTAAGCTCTGCAGGTTAGTTCAGCTCCTGCCCTAGACACGAAGCTGTGCTAGCCGTAGTACTTGCATACCCTCTAAGTGTGAATAAGTGGTTTCAATCAGTAGAGTTATTCTACTCAATCTTTAATTAATGAGATGTACTCTACTGGCGAACCAGAGGAATGCACTTAGGTTTTACTGCCCGCTAGTGAAATTCACAAGGAATAAGTAGAAATCGCTGCGTTTAATCAGCGAACACCACCAATGATCAGTAGATTTTTACTGGTTCAAGTGGGAAGCAGTTTTAACCGTTTCGAGTGTAGACTGCCAACCCAGAGGTAGTAGTTTCGGACCCATTTTTGGACGTCAAAGTTCGTTACTTTTAGAATAAATCCTGCAGACTGCTGTCCCTACATTAAAAGAGGGACTCGACTGGCCCTAACTTCCTTCACAGCCCGTCTTACGTAAGGCACTTAGAAACATTTATGTTGGGTGGTGAAGGAGCAAGCAACGTATAAAGAAAAAGAAAAAAACTGTTGACGGGAATTTTCTAGAGTATAGTGTTGATGTTTTGGGGGAGAAATAGACCCATTAATTGAGTTATTACCGTACTTAAGGTAGAAGTAAAGTAGATCTCCTTATAGTGATGCAACCAGCAACACAGTAAATGTACAACTTTTTAAAAAAGTACTGCAGAGACTTCCAAAATTGTAAGAAAAATATGGCTTGGGTTTCATATATATTTTATTCTGTGTAAAATATGTCACCGAAGTAAGTCTCTTTGATGGGTAAATTAATTAATTAATAACGAAAATTTCCATTTCTTACCCAAGAATATGCATATTTATTCTCTGGATAAATAACAAAATTGATTATATTATAAAATACCTCATCTAACCAGGTTAGCTGTTTTTTATATGCTTTTAGCTAAGAAAATATTCTCATAACATTTAATAGGTGTGCTAAAATTAAGTTTATGAAAATAAGTTACAATACATATTACACCTGTTGACTGGATTATTTATTGTTAAAATTAAAAATAATGTCAAATACAGCATTTTTTCGCACAAAGTCAAAGATATTAATGTAATATCCCATATAAATCAATCTCAGTAACGATAACATGTCAAATAACCGTACAATCTTGGAAATACAACTAATCTATAATATACCTAGGAAAATGCTGCCTTCGTAGCGCAGTGGTAGAAAGTATAACTACGTGAAGATGTCGAAAGATGAATGAACAGAGAGGGCGGGGTGATGTGCGCGATAACAGGCCTGGTAATGGATTATGAACAGTTGGAAGAAGACTGAGCACCTGCCTACCAGTAGAGGCGGAGGGGAAGCGAGTCTGCCTGTGTGTCTGGCTATCGCTACGAGCATTTGCTGCTGCCTATAAAAATGACAGTGATGCAAGTAATGCGATCATGAGCAACCGACCATTGCAGGTCTATGTTATTATGCCTGTTGCCATGCAGCAAAAAAAAAAAATCATTTTATTATGTAAATTGCATGCATTTCAGTCATCTCAGTTTGAAAGTGATATTTTAATATCTGTAATTACTGTAAACTTACAATTATGGAGGTTGTCATATGTAAAACACAATAAAATTGTTATGTACAGCACACAACAAAATTTTTAATGTATGTACTTGTCTATACAATTGCATTTGAAAGGAATGGTTATGTGTAAAATCGATGAAAATGTGATTGAAAAGAAATAAAATTTTGTGAACGATTAATAAAATTTTCATTTTATAGTTTACGCGATTTATGAAAAAAAATATTAATTTACTTTCCTTCTTCCTCGAACTCACTTCCTTCATAGAGCTGCAACTAACTGCACAACAAATGCATAGCATACCAAACTATACTGAGCAGCTGTCATAATTTAAAAGAAAATAAGTTGTATTTATTTTATTGATTGTATTATATGTTATAGAGTAATATACGTATTTTATTAAAGTCATAGTATTATAGCCTGAAAGTATTGTAAACGTATTATATAACTGATTTGAAAAATATTTTTGTGAAATTTTGAATTTTTATTTGTAATACGCCATAATTTAAAATAAATTCAAGTATTCTTTTTTCAAGTAAGAATATAGACGTAACTATTTACTTCTAAAGTAAATATTTTGGAGAGTATAAAGTGACCAAATACGTAGATACTCTGTTCAAAGAGAAACTAAATATGTGTTATTTTCATTTCGAGCTGCAATCTTTTGTCCACTGGAAGAAAATATGTACGTTGAATAGCCCGCATTAACAGCCTGACTAAACGGAAATTGTCGGACAAGCACTTGAAGTGACTGTACTGTTTTGCTAGGGGGGGAGGGATTGGATGGGGGTGACGCACACTAATTAGTCTGGCCAGCACGAGTCTCGCTACTCGTTCTGCAGTCCGGTTCAGGTGCATGGCTGCCAGGTGTGTCGCGATCAAATGATTGCAGGCTCTACAGTGGTTGTGCGATGAAAGTAAAAGAATGTGGGTACATCGAAAGCGTCCAATCGAAAAAGGCACCAGGTTTCCCTTCAAGAAAAAAGAAAAACAGAAGTGGCTTACACCTAAATATCTTAAAGAAACATCGGTAAGGTACAACATAATACTTATTATTATACACAATTATTTTAAAACATTGTTTGTTTATGTTTGCGCGTGTGTGCACAAGAGAGAGGGAGAGAAAAAAGTGTTGGAAATGGTGCATTCACGTGAGCGTGTATAGACACACACCCTCAAACACACAGAGAAGAGTTGAAACCTTACTGTTGGTGTTGGATATGTATGCAGTTCTTACCCCGGTTGTATTGTAGATTATACGTGCAATATCGCAGTAGCACACCAGTGTCATTCATTACATGGCCGACAAATTTATGAACTTAGTGAGTTAGGACCGGGCAAGGCATGCGTACATGAAGTTAGAACTAGTGAGTTAATAAGCGAAACCAAAACCTTTGTAATGCAGATGTAACTGGAAATTAATTTCACTAATACAGTTAGTTTGTTATTTTTTTATGATTTGGTGTTCACGGTAAAGTGATCACTTTTGAAAAAAAAATTATCTGCCCTTAACTGCGCTATATTTCAGAAGACACATTATGACTGGTATGGTCTCTGTAGAGTTGGGAATGAGTTAAGAAAAGAAGTTCCATATTTAAACGTCGAATCACAAGTGTAGCATTTAAATCAGTGGAAAGTAATTTTTAAAATGAAGTTTAATTTGCTTTATGCGCGTAAGTATACGAGTAAACACGTTAGCAACGTATACACACGCATAACATTTTCCCAGTTAAACTTACTAATACATGAATAAAGTGATGACGTCCATAACAATGCTGATTTTACACATGCACATAAAAATAGATCCTATGCAGGTATTTCAAAAAACAACACGGTGCGTGTATTCCGCCAACATTGTTAAACGTGGTCAGAAAAAGAACAAAGTGCTCTTTATAATAGAATGTTTCTCCCATTCGTAAGTCCTGATTAAAATATGATGTCTCCATCCATTCCACAGTCAGACAAAAGTCCAGGATAGCAGTAAATATAAAGAGAGAAAGAAAGTATACAGTAATACACTTTTACTCTCTTTGCATATAAGCTCAACACTCAATAAGACGATATTCAACCTACATCATAAAAATGTTTTCTATTAAATTAAGATAATTTTGCCTAATGTTTTGCTTCCATCAGCCCTTCTACTGTGATTTCAAGGATACCCACCCACGCGAAACACTTTTCTCATTCATCCGTTTTTAACGCATCCTACTCTTTTCAGTGAATCTCCTACAGTAAAAATTTTATTTTAGGCGACTTCATATCACCCAAACATAAAAGTATTGAAAAATTAAAGATCAAACAATCCGGAAAAATTACACCCAACAACAACAAATTTTGCTGCAAGAGAAGGGAAATACAGGCGCGAAGTTGAGGCAGCAGCCTTGTCTTACTTACAATTTTAAACGCCAATATACACTTTCGATTTATAGTGCACAGAGAAAAACAAAGTGCTACGTACACTTAATGCAATACAAAAAGCTCCAGAAGTTTGTAGTAATAAATTTTTCAGAACCTTATTATAATGCTATTTTACTCTTACATTTACAGATTTAAAATGTGGCCGTTTATATTTGTACGTTCAAGCTAACACAAGTAACATAGGTTTATCGTTAAATATTCCTAGCAATTTGAAGTGTAACACTTGCAGTTTACATGAATGAATATTTTTTTTGTGCACGATTTTGTCCAGTAGGGCGCTATCGTCACTTATACAGTCCATCAAATAAAATCATTCGTTGCTACGAAATGTTTTGCGGAAAGTTTTATGTAAAATGCACAGTAAAATATTACCAAAATTAACTGAAGATAACTGATAAATTTTAAGTCAGGCGTAATAAAACAATACCACATAGTGTAAAATACTAGTAGGTGAGTGGCAAACCACTCATGGAGTGCCAATTCTTTGATTCTTTTTCTAATTCGGCTACAGGACAAAACCTCCTGTAGACACAGTGAAATACGCACACAATAAAAATAAAACTATTTTTTTCGTAACCTCGTCTTATAAACCGCAAAAAAAAAAAAAAAAAAAANAAAAAAAAAAAAAAAAAAACGCTATAACACCACTTGAAACCAAGAGAGGCGCGTTCGTCACTTTCGTGTAAAGTCAAAATTTACGCAATACAGTACTTCATGTAGATGTGTGGTAGGAGAGTGGTTCCAGTTTTGAGTGTTAATTATTAGCTTCGTGTAAAAATCTCACTATAAGACAAAATATAAAAACTCTTTTTTAATTTCTATGTTATACATAGTGAAATATATTAAGAAAAAAACCTCATTTTCTTACTTCTGCTTGTAAACCTGAAATAAAAAAACAAACTCTCCAACATGACTATAGAAACTAAGAGAGATACATGCATAATTCAGTATGAATCCCATATTTAAAACCTTAGTTATTGTAAAACTGTGGTAGGTGGGTGGATAAGGCGTAGATGGGCTGTCAATTTTTTTCTGAGTTAAATCCCGCTACCGGACAAAATTTTTAAAAGTCATTTCTATACACAATGAAACACCCACGCAACGAAAGTAATACTTTTTTTGTTACCCTTTTTTATAAAGAGCAGATTTAATTTATAAAGAGCAGATTTAAAAAAAAACTAACTTGCAAATTTATGGACACGTTCCGAGAATTCACGGAGATTTATGTGAAATTTACGCAGAGAACGTCATTGAAAAAAAAACAAAGAGTCCGTAATTATAGGAAGATGTATGGATAATTTGTAACTGGTGTTTTCAATAATTTTACTGACAANTGGTGTTTTCCATAATTTTACTGACAATTTTTTTAACAGTGCATGATAAATGGGCTTCAAATACTTGTTGATGTTACGTCCTGGTATTATTATGTACGTTACGTAAACTACACGTTGCTAAAATGTTCGAACTTACCGGGATTTGAACCCGCGCCCATAATATGATAGCCAGAACAATGGTAGTGCGTTATCAGTGGAGCGTAAGAGAGGACTAACGGGACCTGAACTTAATGAAAATGAAGCGGTTAAGAACATAATGATTAGTTGTTTCTCGGCTACATTTTCTGGCGTAGTGTTCTCAGTATGTCTTAAAATCTTTATTGCGTGCTTCCTGGGCTTCTTCTGTTAATTGACCAATTGGAAGCTATGCTAATTTCCGGTCCATATGTGAAATACTTATGTACTGTCAGTGGCCTGTTGTACCATGGATACCTTTAAACAAAGTACCTTGCCATGTTATGAGTGTAAGCCCGAAATGTGTCAACGTCAATATCATGTCCACATGATACGAAAATCAGTATTATATGTATTTTCTTAATTAAATCTCTATCTGTGTTTGTGATTTCAGTAGAGACGTGTGGGATTTTAAACAACCGTCTTGCTGTATTTCGGTATTCGTTTTGCCGAAGTCTGGTATAGGTTTGTCCACAATCAAACCACAGCGTTCTCGAAACCCTCTCTGAATCCGAGCTGTATTCGCAGTTGCAATGTCTTTGTCACTTCCTTGAACTTGCCACTTCTTGATTGGCAATGCATGAGCCAAATGCAAAAGCCATTCGAACATGCGAATCCACTCATTTAAGACAGACATGCCGAATTGAAGGCTGTCTGTATTTATTTCCCTCTGAATAATTTCCTCAATGTTATTAACTTGCTTCGAAGTAGCGCCACACAGGTAGCATCTTAGAATTGACGTGGTTTGGCTAAGTGCATTACATACGTTGCCGTATATCATGGAAAAGATTACATTGTGACTGACTTCCGCATGTCTGTGTTGGATCAGAACATTACTTGTCTCGATGTTGCGCATGTCTTCACCAACTCTTGCATCTCCGCAATCGATACTTCCGTAGATTCCTTAATACATTCTTTTCAAATGCCATTCAGACGTGAAAGGGGTTATGGGCGTAGCTCAATAATTAGCCATGATTCGGTAGAGCACAACAGTATAAGATGAGGTTTATTACACATAAGGATTTTACAACTACTACTTAAATGACTATTGATCGGGGAAGTTTTAATTGAATACCAAGATGCTACTTAATTATATTAAATGTTAGTTACTTCACACCATTACTATTACTGTCTAATTGGAAAGTCGTCACCTTGTTCATGTTGCNCCATTACTATTACTGTCTAATTGGAAAGTCGTCAACTTGTTCATGTTGCCGGAGGCGGATTCTACGAGGCGGTTAACGACGGCCGGACACACCCATCTTCCGTGGTCTTCTCTCTGGTCGGGTCGACGACAAAAGACGCTGCTCCCGGTGTTACACTGGCCTATATCGGTTGCGTTGTTTAATATTTCCGACCTCGTTTACTGGCCAGTGGAGAGAATTTCTGCAACTGT